>JAPPVO010000002.1:218140680-218308180 GCA_030407325.1 Camellia japonica | reverse complement strand
ATATATAAAATAAATTAATAACAATAAAGATAGTGATTAGTTAACTTGACCTTATAGTCAAATTTAATTTTTGCATCGCATTAATTTTTAGTCCTACCATCAAATAAAAATTAAGTTAAATTATGATTTTTATTAAGATTTTAATTCAAAGGAGCCCTTTCTGTGACAAAATCCTAGCCCCGCCACTGCATGCAGTGATTGTGATATTCTAAAGTTTTAAATTTTCTTGCTTTGGATGAGGCATGCAATGATTGTAATATTTTTTTAAGTCATTGACTGTAATACTTTCTTCTTCTTCTTTTTTTGTGAAGAAATACAGAAGTTGAATTATGTTGAAAATTTGTAAAATTTTAAACTGCAAAACCGATTCGCATCCATCCACTAAACCGCCAATCCACTCAATCCACATCTGCCGGATTGGCGGACGGATGCGGATTGATTTTCTCCAATCCGCCAATTTGGCGAACAGATGGTGGATTGGAGGTTCTGTAGCCGCAACCGACCCGCGCCCACGACTAGTTCACAACACATGCAAACAATTTTAGTTAAATAAGCCAAAAAAAAATTAAAGAGTTAAAAGTTCTATTTCTCATCAATTAAAAAAGTCAAAGAATCACTCAACTTCAGAGATGGATTTTTTTTTTTTAAAGATTGTACAAAAACATTCAAAAAAAAAAAATACTAAAAAAACCAACCTAAAATTAGAGGTGAGCAGCGGATATACCGATCTGTCCAAACCAACAGAACCAAACCAATCTGCCGCATTTTGGACGGATGCGCGATGACGAGCGGACGGTTGTGGATTGATTTTTTCCAATCTGTCTAGTTTTAGACGGATGGTGGATTTGAGGTTCCTTTGGCCGCAACCGAACCGCCAAACTGCGAGCACCCCTAGTAATTTGTAAGACTTTGTAGTTTCAATTTGTTTAGATATTCTGTTTGTGTTTTCAATTAAAAAAGAGTTTAAATATTTTGTTGAAAAAGTGCTTTCAACTTGAATATATTTTTTGAATTGAAAAAAATAAATGTATTATTTGTCTATATTTTTTAGTTTTTAAATATAACTCTAAAAATAATAAATAAAAAGGATGATATATGCTGGTTGGTTTTTGATTTTAAAAACAGATATAGATGTAGCAAGATGCATACAATCTCTACTACTGCTTTGTTCATGGTTTTGGTGGTTTGAATTATTTTTATATTTTAAGAATCACAGATTGTAATATTTTATGTAATACTTTATGTGGATGAGGCATGCTGTGATTATAATATTTTAAAATTTCAAACTTTCTTTCTTTGGATAAGGCATATAGTGATTGTAATACTTTTTTAAGTCATTGATTGTAGTATTTTTTTTTTAGGAACTGCACAAGTTGAATTATGTTAAAAATTTATAAAATTTTAAACCGTCAAATCGATTCGCATCTATCTGCCAATCCGCTCAATTCACATCCGCCGGATTGGCAGACGAATACGGATTGATTTTTTTCAATCCGCCAATCTGACGGACGATGGTGGATTAAAGGTTCCGTGACCACAACCGACCCATACTCACCCCTACCTCAAATAACCTTTAAAACTTTTTAAATACACATGCACAGAATAATTAATCTTTTATGCGTCATGAACCATTTCTATCCATAAGATACTTTTGTATTTTAAATTTGTGAAGGATTTTGTAAGACGAAAAAAGAATTGTTAAAAAAATTAACCTTTTACTAATTTACCAGTTTCATTAAACCAGAATTTCCACTTGAGAAGCACTACTCTTGTTTTTGTAGCAAAAAGTAAGTCATGAAACTGAGTTAATCATTAGTTTTCAAGTCAAGATTGCAATGATGTGCAACAAAAATGGAATTATTCTTTTGTTAAAGGGATTGATAAATTGAACTGGTCGTCCATGCATGCATGGCAAGCATTATTATCCTTATTTGCAATAAAACAATCATGTGGTCAAGTATTTTCAGTTTTAAATTTTTTGTCCTGTTTTCTTGTCTAAAATATTTATAATGATTGTGAAAATTTTAAAATATAAAAATTTATAAATATATTTCATAAGAAGAGTTTAGTGAAATTTAAAACAGAAGATCATGTTGTTATATAGTCCTGTTTGGTAGAGCTGTGGGAAAGTGCTTATAGCTTATACCTTAACAGCTTATAGCTTATAACTATGAACATAAGCTGATTTCTGACTTATAAATTAAGCTTCTCCTGCCCCACTCATAGAATAAGTTGATTTCTGACTTACAAAAAGCTACAAGCTGTATTGTTAAGCTAAACCAAACACATCAAAATAGCTTAAATTAAGCTGAAAGCTGAAATTAAGCTGTACCAAACAGGGCCTATGATTCTTTATTTCAAAATACATGTTATCTTATTTTAAATTCTCATCTTACCGTGGTGATGTGACAAATTAATGTTGTGTTTGGTTGAGAGATTTGGGAATGCATTTGAAAAGGAGAAGGGAAAAAGTGTGTAAAACTACATGAAATGTAAGTATGTTTTATTAATATTTCACATTCTTTTTTTCTTTTTCTTTTCAAATTCATTTCCAAATCTCCTAATCAAACACAACGTAAGTGAATTTTAATTGGTAAGAATTCCACAACGTGCAGTGTGAAAAAGAGATTTTTGATAGCTAAACCATGCAACTTGCAAGTATCACCCCTGATCAGCTTGTTCATTAACAAGGTAAGAAAGCAACGACTACATTTATTTTATTCATTGACTATTTATTCAATAAATATCACATATATTTATTTATTTAATTATGACCTTTATCATACTCAAGATAAATCAATTATATTTTTAGGAGGGAAATTGATAAAACAACAACGCAGCCCGTTATAATTCCTATCAACTGGGCAGGCACTTGCGTACAACATTGTTACTACTGTCATTCAATGAATGCCAAATTTCAAACCACAAACATGGGCAATCACAACAAATAATTAACAGGAGAGAGAACATCATAATTTATTAAACACGGTGTTTGTTACAATTTAAAAGAGGTAATTATATTTTATTTTAATTTGAAAGTTTATATCAGATTATTTGATGTAATTTTTGCTTATAATTTATTAGGTAGAAATAACTTAAAAATTTTTAAAAAAGTTGATTATTTAGAAGTTAAGAAAGATGTGTTTTTAATATTTACTTTTTAATTACTAAATTTTAATTTCTAGTAAGCCGCACAAAATACGACGATAGTAAGCTTAGGGGAGAGAGGTCTTTTCCCCTGACCCCAAATACTCCTTATATATAAACACTCTAAAAACATTTGGAAAAATAACATCTTAGTGGACATTTAGAAACTTAATTACAAATTAATGATATGGTATATAAATATTAATAATTAAAATTTTAAATTTTTTCACGAGTTTGTAATAATTTTGTAAAACAACCACGATGTGGTAATGAGTAATACTTTTTTTTTGGTTACAAAAAAAAAAGAGTGGTTCAGGCTTAGTTAGACTCTAGTCCTGAACTAATAAATCGTTTGATGCGAACTTTAAGGGTGTTACACTAATGGGAGACTTGAATCCAGGTAAAACAAGTTTTGGGTCTCGTTCCTATCCACTAAACCCAACCCCAGGGGCAGTAATGAGTAATACTGTGTCTATTTAAAATCTTACTAACAATTATACTAAAAATATACATGTCCAAATATCATTGAATGTTTAAATGTCATTGTTTTTTTTTACAACAATCACATTTGGCATCTTGCATTTTTAATAAGATTTTTGGAAAGATTATTAGTATGTGTAAAATTATTCTTGTGATAATTCCCTCAAAACATTTTAGATTAACAATGTGGTACACGTGGATAACGATTATTACAAATAAGAGTATCTTATTGGAGGTAGAAAAATGATATATAAGTCTATTTTGAAAACACACTTTTTAGACCCAATGATATATAAATGAAATAATTGACGGATGATTAGAAAAAATATGAGAGAAAGATTCCAATAATATATAAATAAAATAACTGATGGATAATTAAAAAAAATATGAGAGAAATATTTGCCTTAAATATTTAAAATACTGCCGAATCATTAATTTTTTTTTAAAAAATGGCTTTTTTTTTTTTATTACTTCAATAACACTACTTTTTGAAGTGTACACATATCATAAGACAATGTACAGCAGGGGTGTTTTGGGAAGCAAATAAAAAGTTAACTTTTAGTTTTTTTTATCTATTTTGGGTCACATCATCTCTCATATTTTTTACCCATAAAAAAACAAAATAAACTAAAAAAGTTAAAAAATTAATTTTTTACCAACTTTCCAAAACACCATATAGTCAACATGACATACTTCAATAACACTACTTTTTCAAGCATACACATATGTTAGGGAAATTATTCAATACTTTGGAGCACCACGTGTCTATATTTCAAGCCAATTAAAAAAAAAAAAAAAAAAAAATTGTTCCTTCATCCCTAACATAAATTATGGGCCCTTACGCCTCTTCACAAATTAAAACCTTATGAAATACTACGTGTACATACTCCGGATATCTTAAGACAATGTACGACACAGTCAACATGACATACTCTTTTATTCTTTCCCCTTTCTCCAGGTGGTATGGCAAGATTCTCAGTAAGGACGAGATAGATAGCATGAGGTAGTTGTATATGATTCTCTGTAATTGAAATGTTTACGCTTACAAATTTTCATTTGTTTGCGTTGAGACCGGTTTGGTTTAATTTGTGAAAGATGGAAAGAATCATCTTGACCACAAACAATATTATAATTGGTGGAAGGATTAAGGAAAGATCATACAGCCACACCAACCAACCAGAAGCTTGAAATCTTGAAGAATTCAATGGTGACCCAGAACTTTGGCACATTCTCTTTCATAGTAAAAGCATAACTGGCAAAGAAAGCAGCCAGGACAAGCAAGGGAAGTGCCCGGGAACAAAACGACCATTTCTTAATAATCGACCATAAGGGAAACAGTAGCCCAACCATACTCGCTGTGAATGCGACTGTCATAAACATGGCGGAGTAGAAAGCAACAGGGATTCGATCAGGACACAATATTATGTCTCGAACACTGAAAGATTAATTTTTAGAGTAAGAGTGGTTTAAATTGAAAACACTTGTATATGTGGAGCCGCCAATTAGAACCGAGCCTGTCAGCAACGAATAGAAATTTGAGAAGCCCTTGTTTATGTTTTTTGGAACTTCTGATTCTGATTCTGATTCATTTTCTTTAGGCAGATCTAAGGCCGTGTAATCCCTCTCGTTATTCATAGCGTCGACCGGGAGCAGAGATCCATTTTCAGTAGTATTGTCTCCTGGAATCAGGTTACTACAGAGCTGAAACATCAAACGAATTAATTCGCAGTTTGTTCATAGCAGGCAGTACTAACAACACCACCGAAATTCTCTTATCACTGAATATCATCGATGTGACATCTCGATGATCTGAGAATTTCGGTGTTCCTTTCTTTGAATTTGAACTTGTGCAAAGAGAGACAGTGAGGGCTCACCTCGATTACACTGTCAGCAGGAACAGGTCGATTTTCACGGTGATCATGATACGCACCGATATGACCGTCCTCGATCGCAGGGGTCTCTTTAAAATCAGTGCTGTTGTCGTTTATGGCGGCCTCGGACATCAGTGTCTGAGCCATATCCATTTGATGGTGTGGAAGAGGGACGTAGTGCTCCGGGAGGGGAAGGAAGGGGAGGGAAGGGTTCAATGTGCATGGTATTTATAATTGTGGTTGAGTTCATGCAATTTCACAGAAAAGAGAGAGAAAATTCAATAATGTTATGTTTAGTTCGGGGATTTGAAAAGGAAAAAGAAAAAGAAAAAAATGTATGAAATTAGGTAAAATTTAAGTATATTTTATTTGCATTTTAGTTATTTTTTCTCTTTCTAAATTCTCTAACCAAACACAACATAAATGTATCAATTGGAGTTTATACACGTTCTTGGCACGAAAGATAATGCAATTTCAAAGATGCTGGTTCTTCATTTGCTTTGTATTTGTATTTGTATTTTAGTTTAATTGCATTTTTAGTTTCTAAGGTATGAATCTTCTGTTATTTTTACCACAAATGTTTAAATTGTATTATAATAGAGTTTGATTTTTCTTTTTTATATATTAGTGATTAAATTTACAATTTAAATATTGGAGTTTAAAATAACACGAGATTCATATTTTGGAGACTAAAAATGTAATTAATCTTTATATGTTTATGAGTGTTGATTTTGTTATTAATTTCTTTCTTTTTTCTTGATTTAAATTTTGGTAAATTACACCTTTTAGCCTAATAATTATTTGGAGACTAAAAATGTAATTAATCTTTATATGTTTATGAGTGTTGATTTTGTTATTAATTTCTTTCTTTTTTCTTGATTTAAATTTTGGTAAATTACACCTTTTACCCTAATAATTATTTGGAGACTAAAAATGTAATTGATCTTTACATGTTTATGAGTGTTGATTTTGTCATTAATTTCTTTCTTTTTTCTTGATTTAAATTTTGGTAAATTACACCTTTTACCCTAATAATTATTTTTGTTTAGTCACAGGTGAACTTATTGCTGCAAAATAATTATTTAATAAGTATAATACAAAATTAATAACTACCTAGGATTTAAACTCCTATAGTTGAGGTAGTGTTTAATGATGTTGCAAGTTCACCATTTACCACTAATGTTTAAATTGTATTATAATAGAGTTTGATTTTTCTTTTTTATATATTAGTGATTAAATTCACAATTTAGATATTGGAGTTTAAAATAACACGAGATTCATATTTTGGAGACTAAAAATGTAATTAATCTTTATATGTTTATGAGTATTGATTTTGTTATTAATTTCTTTCTTTTTTCTTGATTTAAATTTTGGTAAATTACACCTTTTAGCCTAATAATTATTTAAGAGACTAAAAATGTAATTAATCTTTATATGTTTATGAGTGTTGATTTTGTTATTAATTTCTTTCTTTCTTCTTGATTTAAATTTTGGTAAATTACACCTTTTAACCTAATAATTATTTTTGTTTAGTCACAGGTGAACTTATTGATGCAAAATAATTATTTAATAAGTATAATACAAAATTAATAACTACCTAGGATTTAAACTCCTATAGTTGAGGTAGTGTTTAATGATGTTGCAAGTTCACTATTTACCACTAATGTTTAAATTGTATTATAGTAGAGTTTGATTTTTCATTTTTATATATTAGTGATTAAATTCACAATTTAAATATTGGAGTTTAAAATAACACGAGATTCATATTTTGGAGACTAAAAATGTAATTAATCTTTATATGTTTATGAGTGTTGATTTTGTTATTAATTTCTTTCTTTTTTCTTGATTTAAATTTTGGTAAATTACACATTTTACCCTAATAATTATTTGGAGACTAAAAATGTAATTGATCTTTACATGTTTATGAGTGTTGATTTTGTTATTAATTTCTTACACCTTTTACCCTAATAATTATTTTTGTTTAGTCACAGTTGAACTTATTGATGCAAAATAATTATTTAATAAGTATAATACAAAATTCATAACTACCTAGGATTTAAACTCCTATAGTTGAGGTAGTGTTTAGACCATCTCCAACGCTTCACCAAACCTAGCATCAAATTTGAAATTTGGTGAAAAAAGCACTTTTTGGAGCTCCAACGGTTTCACCAAATTGATATCAAATTGAGAATTCACCAAAAGTTTCACCAAAATGAGAACAGGCTCCGCATTTCACCAAAACACTGTGCGTGACCGTTGGGGGAGACCAACTGGTTGACCGGCCGGTTGACCACCAAAAGGTTCAAACAGTTCCAATAAAAGGTTCAAACAGTTTAAAAAAAAAATTTTTTTTTTTGCCTTACCGGCCGACCAGTCGGTCGACCACTAAAAGGTTCAAACAGTTCAAAAAAAAAAAAAAAATTTGGCTTAACCGGTCGACTGGCCGATTGACCAACCGGTTGTCCCGGTGCAGATTTGATAAAAATTTGATGAAAATCAACCGTTGGAGCACTCGATATCAGATTGAGAAAAAAGTCATTTTTCTACTCAGATTTGATGAAAATTTTGGTGAACCGTTGGAGATGCTCTTAATGATGTTGCAAGTTCACTATTTACCACTAATGTTTAAATTGTATTATAATAGAGTTTGATTTTTCTTTTTTATATATTAGTGATTAAATTCACAATTTAAATATTAGAGTTTAAAATAACACGAGATTCATATTTTGGAGACTAAAAATGTAATTAATCTTTATATGTTTATGAGTGTTGATTTTGTTATTAATTTCTTTTTCTTTTTTCTTGATTTAAATTTTGGTAAATTACACCTTTTACCCTAATAATTATTTGGAGACTAAAAATGTAATTAATCTTTATATGTTTATGAGTATTGATTTTGTTATTAATTTCTTTCTTTTTTCTTGATTTAAATTTTGGTAAATTACACCTTTTACCCAAATAATTATTTGGAGACTAAAAATGTAATTGATCTTTACATGTTTATGAGTGTTGATTTTGTTATTAATTTCTTTCTTTTTTCTTGATTTAAATTTTGGTAAATTACACCTTTTACGCTAATAATTATTTTTGTTTAGTCATAGGTGAACTTATTGATGCAAAATAATTATTTAATAAGTACAATACAAAATTCATAACTACCTAGGATTTAAACTCCTATAGTTGAGGTAGTGTTTAATGATGTTGCAAGTTCACTATTTACCACTAATGTTTAAATTGTATTATAATAGAGTTTGATTTTTCTTTTTTATATATTAGTGATTAAATTCACAATTTAAATATTGGAGTTTAAAATAACACGAGATTTATATTTTGGAGACTAAAAATGTAATTAATCTTTATATGTTTATGTGTGTTGATTTTGTTATTAATTTCTTTCTTTTTTCTTGATTTAAATTTTGGTAAATTACACCTTTTACCCTAATAATTATTTGGAAACTAAAAATGTAATTAATCTTTATATGTTTATGAGTGTTGATTTTGTTATTAATTTCTTTCTTTTTTCTTGATTTAAATTTTGATAAATTACACCTTTTACCCTAATAATTATTTTTGTTTAGTCACAGGTGAACTTATTGATGCAAAATAATTATTTAATAAGTATAATACAAAATTCATAACTACCTAGGATTTAAACTCCTATAGTTGAGGTAGTGTTTAATGATGTTGCAAGTTCACTATTTATATATTAAAAAAACATGATTTATTTTATTGATTTTTATAAGCATAAAAACAGATAACAGGTATGATACACATATATATTTGCAAAAGAAACATTTTTTTTTATTATTATAAAAACAGCACCAACACCTTCTCCTCGCCTACCCTGTCAACCAGCACCTCTTCCTCGACCACCTACCACTGTCACTGTCATTCTCACCAGGCTCTATCATCTCCACCACCACCACCCTCTAAAGAAAATGTTCAATAATGTATTGTTACCTTCGGAAAAAAAAAAAAAAAAAAACTTTAAAATGGATAAATATTTTGAGACATCCAAAAAAGAAAAGATAGACAAATAATATGGGGAGAACAGACCTTATTTGAGAAGTTGACTTTTTGACTATTTTAACTTACTAAAATAGCTATGTTTAGAAAATTAGTTAATTTAATGTTTTCTCAGCAGGAGAGAAAAAAGTAAAAAAAATTATTTTTTTATAACTTAACTAAAATTTCTTCAAGATGCTCATTCGAGCCAAAGTAGATGTATACGGAATGACCATAAAACGAAATCGTCGTTTGTGCCTATGGAAATCGACCTTCTTATTAAACAATGCCTGATTTACTATATTTGTGGGGGAAGCTGCCCAAATAACTTCTTCGAAACTCCGTGCGCGGTAAGACAGAAATGAAGGTGGAAAGTCCAATCCAAATTTCAACGGGGCTTTACAACCTGCACGAACTCGTTTGTGCAAAGCAATTTCGAAGAAGCATTGGCTCATCTATGTGCTCCACGCGGATTTGGGCGTATCAAAACACAGATATTTCAAAAAGTGAGTATACAACCATTTTATTTGAGCTCAAAAACTATGTCAGGACGTTCAATTCAAATTTTAAAATTTAATTTTTATTATATTTTAATGTAAATTTATTAATAAAAATAACACATATTAAATAATAAAAATAAAATATTATTTTTTTTCCATGATACACCTTAATCAATTATACGTATTCTTCATATTTAAATATATTTATTTTCTTTTCAAAATTTCAGTTATTTTCTCTTCTTCCTCACTCTAAAATTTCAATCCACCCCACTAAATTGACTATGTATAGTCGAACAAAGCGACTATGTAAAGTTTCGACCCCGCTATGTAGCTTGAAAAAGGAGAGCCTGAATGGCTCGAATTCTTTTTTTATTCTTTTTCTTCTCCTTCACTCTTTCTCTTCTTCTTTCCCTGGGTTTGTTGACTTCTCTCTCCTTCATTCTTTCTCTCTCTCTTTCCTTCTTTCTCTTCTTCCTTTCCATCTTGAATCCAAAAATGTAAACCTGTACATCTTGAATCCACACAACCCTCTCTCTCTTTCTCTCTTTCTCTCTCTCTCTCAAACCCAAGGAAGAAGAAGAAGAGATCAAAAAATAATGGTTCAACCCAAGGAAGAAGAAGAAGAGATCAAAATAACCCAAAAAATCACAAAAAAAAAAAAAAAAAAATCAAAGCAAAGCAAATCAAAACAACCACAGTCGAAGACCCATAGCCGAAGATCAAGCTTCGCCCTCTCCGTCCATAGCGAATCAAGCTTTGGCCTCTCCGTCCATGGCGGATCAAGCTTCGGCCGATCAAGCTTTGGCCTATCCTCTCCTCCTCATCTCTTTCTCTCACCTCTCTGTTTCTCTCTCACCTATCTCTTTCTCTCAAACCAGTTCAACAAAGAAGGAAAAAGAAGAAAAAGAAGAAAAAAATAGAGTGTCAAAACGACGTCGTTTTGACACTCGGGGCATTCGAGCCGCTCAACTTTCGAGCTACCACGCATTTCTCGTAAAGTTTTACGGATGCAAAATTACATACAACCTAGCTTCCAATTATCCATTTGTCTTTCATACTCGATGTTATGAGAGAGAGAGAGAGAGAAAAAAATATAACTCTGTATATTTCAATGAATAATAAGAGAGAGAGAGAGAGAGAGAGAGAGAATATAACTTTGTATATTTCAATAAATAATAAATGAATACAAGGCTCATTTATATAGGAAAATGAGAAGCTAAGCATGATAATACACAATATGATAATGCACAATATGGTAGTAGATATATACAACTAACACCCCCCTAAAGCTCAATGTGGTAATGCAGATATCAACTTGAGCTTGGAAAGTAAGTCAAAAAAGTATCCTAGAGGATGAGCTTTAGTGAACATGTCGGATGTTTGATCGGCAAATGTAACGAAGATAAGACGAACAATGCCATTAGTAACATGTTGTTGTATGAAGTGACAATCAATCTCAATATGCTTGGGTGTAACAACCCGAACCCAAGATTAACGTTAAGCCATGATTTAATATGCCTAATAAGTTCTTGAGATCAAAACCTGAATTAAATTGCATGTGTGTTGCCTTATTTGAGTTTATATCTGTTTAACGTAGAATGATTTGTTCATGTTTCTGATCTGTTCTGCAAATTGAAGGCCTTATTGATATCCGATTATGAAATTGACTCAAGATATATGTTATTTGGAAGTTTTAGAATATTATGCTAGGTTTGGTTAAAATTCGATTCGGAACCAAATAATTAGACTAATTTAATGCGAAATGATTTCTTTTAACCTCAATTAAACATGTGTCCTTAAGTAGGCCATATACTTGATCCCATTAGCTCATTTTTATATCATCAACTCATGCTCCTAAGACACAAACGTGAGAGAGAAGTGAAAGACTAAGAAAGGGTTTGGGATCAAGTGAGAAAGGGGAAAGCTTGCAAGAAATTGTTGAGAGATTGAAGAGAATTTGAGAGTTACAACTTCAACACTTGTGAACTCAAGTCTCTAGGTAAGAATTTTATCCCTAAGCCTTGAAATCTAGACTATAATGCATGAACACAAGAGAATTATGTTGATTAATGCAAGAATTGAGTTAGAAATGAAGAGTATTGAGCCATACCATGTATGCATGCATATTTTCTCATATTTTGAGTTTAATCTCCAAGAATTCCCTCATGCATGTCTTGAATTCACCTTAATTTTGGAAAATCATCAACTTTCTTGCTGTTTTGTAGCATTTGATCATGTTTTGAGAAGCTTAAATTCAAAGAAATTCATGCATGTCATGTTCATGGAACATTCATAAATTTTAAGTTGAATTTTAGCACAATTGGCAAGCTATTGGGCCCTGATTTCTTGAAATAATCTTTAATTTATGAGGTTTTATGAGTTTCTAAGTGTTTCCTCAAGTTTTGGCTCAGAGAAAATTGAGTTTTGATGCTTTAAGATCAAGTTTTGAACTTTGGAAGTAAATTTGGAAATTCCAGAATTTACACCTCTGCTCGAGCGACCAGAAGTCCACTCGAGCGTGAAATACATGCTCCCAGAAGTTCATGTGTTTTTGCAGATCGCTCGAGCGACAAAAGTCACGCTCGAGCAAGGGTCTAAGTCTCACGCTCGAGCGGAAAATGAGCAACTAGTACTTTTTCAAAGTGCAAACTCGCGAAGAACGCTAGTACTTCACATTTTGCATGTTTGCAAAACCGCTCGAGTGAATGAAGTTGCGCTCGAGTGAACCCTCACATTTCATGTCTTCTTGAACGACGTGACTGCTATTTTTCAGCAAATTTTGAAAATGTTTTCAAGTACATTTTTTCATCCTCATTCCATCCTAGGCCAAGATTAAGACACCATAATGAGGATAAAGGCTAGAAACACTGTAACGCCCCGACCCTTTACACGTCATCTATATTGTCCGCTTTGGGCCATGCGCGCACGGATTTGTTCTTCCCAGTGGGTCACCCATCCTAGAACTACTCCAGCCTAAGCACGCTTAACTGGGGAGTTCTAATAGGGATTTCACCACTTGGGAAAAGGCCTCGATGGTATATAAGGGTCCAGGTTTTTACTTTTATTGCCCAGGAACTCCCCCTCCATTCCCGATGTGGGACACCGGGGCCTTACAATCCACCCTCCATAAGGCTGCACGTCCCCCTGCACGTCCCCATGCAGTAGCCTGCCAGCTCACAAGCCCGCCCACATGCACCAAGAGAAGCCAGGGGCCCACACTCGATACTCCCGAGAGTCGGCTCTGATATCATTTGTAACACCCCAACCCTTTACACGTCATCGATATTGTCCGCTTTGGGCCACGCCCGCACAGATTTGTTCTTCCCAGTGGGTCACCCATCCTAGAACTACTCCAGCCTAAGCACGCTTAACTGGGGAGTTCTAATAGGGATTTCACCACTTGGGAAAAGGCCTCGATGCTATATAAGGGTCCAAGTTTTTACTTTTATAGCCCAGGAACTCCCCCTCCATTCCCGATGTAGGACACTAGGGCCTTACAAACACACTAAGAACAAATGAAATAAGTTATGTTCAATCCGAGCGTGTGTTTCAACGTATGTATCTGTCATGTTATGTAGGTCACGTGCCTCAAGTTAAGTGAATTGCCTACTCTACTCGTCTATTTGGAGCCATCGGTTATCTGTGAGTAACAACTCTGTAAAGTTATGTTTAATTTTAATTATTTTCTGATGATATGAAATGATCGTTTTTCTAAAATATTATTTTCTGTATGAATGAATGATTGTCCAAATTTCTGAAATGTACTTGTGGTATCATTAGCTTCAGATAACATTTGTTATCTGTTCTGTTACGTCCCAATTATGGGTCAACTGTACGTCTCATGAGCCAACTGTTATAGATCCTTATGTATACGTCCCATTTATGGGCCAACTGTACGTCTCATGAGCCAACTATACTGTCTTCATGCATGTGAGTCAACTGTATGCCTTTATGGCTGTCCCTTATGGGTCAACTGTTTCTGCTAGTGCTAATGAATGTACCACGTATGATTAACTGCAAATTCTAATTATTAATATGATTCTAAATCTATATCTGTTATGAACTATGATTTCTGAACATGATTATGAATCCATTTCTGATGACTACTGAATTTTGTTTTCTGTAACTGTTTTGGACAACATTCATTAAGCCCTTTACTCTGTTATTATTCATGGGCTCCAGCTCACTATTTATATTATGTATGTAGGTGAGCAGGCACGTGACCAGGCCCAGAGTTGATGGTCTATGATTCTGTTTTGTCAGCCAACTATTGTGCCTCTCGAGGAGGTTCCTTTTGAGAGGATCATGTCAAGGCTTTAGTTGAATTTGTTCTGTATATCTTTACTTGGGCTAAGTTCCCTTCGACTCTATTTGTGTAATTGGGTGACGTAAAACTAATGTAATTTTTGGCGTCACATCTATATATACATATATATAAGTTTGTTTTGAAAATTTATGTTCCATGTATGTCTGCACGGCTCTATAGACTATGTAAATTTTGTATATTTGCTTCCGCAACCCCTATCATATGTTATTATCCTCAGAGGCCTTTGGTAATCCAAGGATTATTGGCCGGTCACGACGCTAAACCCATAAGAGCGGGTTTGGGTCGTGACATTGGGACAATCATAGAAGATATCATTATGTGCAATCTGAATAGTACTGTAATTGTCATAATAGAGGTTAATGATAGCAGGATGAAAAACACCTATATCATAAAAAAGCCAAAGAAGCCACACAAACTCTTGAGTAGTGTTAGTAAGAGTACAATACTTAGCCTCAGTACTAGAACGAGCAATAAGAGTTTACTTCTGAGCCATATCCATTTGATGGTGTGGAAGAGGGAGTAGTGCTCCGGAGAGCAGGGGAGGGAAGGTGTAACAAGCCCGCGGGGAACCTCGCTACAGCTCGGACTCGATTTGTTGTCACGGTTCTTAATCTTGAACCAAAGAGTCCAAATCCGGCAAATCGTTTTGGAAAACAGATTTTTTGAAAGAAGTGCCAAACATGGACTGCTTTGCCAAATACAGAGTCGCCACCTAAATGTTTTTTTTTAATGGAAAATTTAGGAAACCCTGACTCGGTGCCAAAGGCCACGTGTCCGTCATCACCAAAGTTGCCTCGGCTCGGGAACTTGGGTACGATTGGGGAAGGTCACTTCGTGAGCACCCCTGCTCGCCCGGTCAAAGACCGGCCTCTACTAACCATGATATCTATTTTTGAAAACATTGTATGTTCTTATTCCGGTTATTAGCCTAGGTTACTATGTGATGCGCACAGCATACAAGTATAGACTGAGTCGCCTGAATTGGAACAAAACATTTCATGTTTGTTTGTTTGAAAATGGTTTGATGGTGCTACCCGCAGGTAGGCTAAGTCGTGGATTTGCCACCCTCAGGTGGGCTTAGAAAATATGATTTTGCCACTATCTAGTGGGCTTAAAACAAACAATCGATGAATTGTCCCAATCCAAGTAACCCAACCTCCACCCACAGGCATTCAAGGCAGTTATATCACATAAGCACATAGCCTCATGGTAAGCATGCTATTCATGGCAGTCACTCACACGCATGCAAGGGTGCTAAAGCATAAAACTCACCGAGTACTCCAAGCCAAAAACAGAAGTTCATTAGAAATCCATGCATGATCTTAGATGCACAGAATTGCCTAATGCAACACATGCAAAGATGCAAACTATAGCAGGCTCGGCTATTCTAAACATGACATATGGAATGCTACAACTAACACGTATTCAATTTGGAATTGAAATACAAATGCAGTTTGTATGATGCGCCGAGCCCGGTGCGTGCAAAACAGATGAATGATGCAAACATGCTATCATACTGTATGCTAATTGAAATATGCCCTAATCTAACCATCATAAGCGGATAAATAAAAGAGAAGAAAGACGTGGGGTTGGAATACATACATCACACTCACCCACACTTATTACAGTTATGCCCTCGCGCAGAGGGTCCGAATAAATAATACAGTTCGAATGAAAGAATAATACAGTCCGAATAAATATACAGTCCGAATAATATACAAATTCCTAATTAATTAACAAATTAACTAAGAAAAACTGTAAACTGGCATGCAAGCCAGGGGCTGCCTCACTCCCGCTGAATGATGTATGTTGGGCTGCCTTTTCGGAAATCCACTGGGATGCCCAATTTAGCCTCTGTTTGCAATGTTTCTCGAAAAGCGTGCTAGAATCCGAAAAGTTGCTGATTCTCCATTTTGCTGCAACAGAGAGCAGGAAAGGGGCATAGCAATATATTTCACAAATATATGCATGCCTCGATCCTCGTGCCACCAATCACGCATCTCGATGCATGATGGCCGAGGAGTCGGGTTGCACAACTCAATGTAAAATGAATGCAGATGAATGCTACAACAAAACCTAACTCCATCATGGGTAATCCGGAGTGTCGGTGACTTGGGAATTGAGACCCGTTCCGTCACTCGGAGTACGAAACGCACCTCGTTTCCCGTGCCCGGGCTAACTCCTATCCCGAACATGATGCAATATGCATGATATGCATGAATGCAACAATGCTATGAAAATGAGATGCCTCGAAATGCGTGCACGCGGGCACGCAAACCGAGGAAATGATCCTAAGGCATAAAATGGCATACGCAATGCAAATTGGACTTACACTAACACGAGTGGACCTCAGCCACACTCACATAAGAGGCCGATAGATGAAAATGAGATGCCTCGAAATGCGTGCACACGGGCGCGCAAACCGAGGTGATGGTCCTAAGGCATGAAATGGCATGAAATATGATATACAATGAGACTAAAATGAGATGTCTCGAAATGCGTGCCCACGGGCACGCAAACCGAGAAAAATGGCATACGGAATGTAACAGGACTAAAATGAGATATGCGATGCAATATGGGCTTACACCAACACGAGAGAGCCTCAGCCACACTCACATAAGAGGCCGTGAGATGAAAATGAGATGCCTCGAAATGCGTGCACACGGGCGCGCAAACCGAGGCGATGGCATACGCATTGCAAATGGCATGGAATATGATATGTAAACATGTAAATGAATTTTGGCACTGAAATGTGGGGGAAAACAGCCCCGAAATGAGGCGAAAGTACATCCGATGCATGAAATGGCCCCGAAACATGAATTTAGGCACCCGAAATGGCCTATAGCTATACCAATCATGCACAATATAGACATGGAATGAAAATACAGTAGCAAGGCAGCCCCAAGACAAGCATTTTTCAGTCATAAAAAAGGGCTAAACAGCAAGCACACATAGGATTGAGCAAGAATGCAAAAAAAAAATGGCTCCGCAAGAGGGGTATTGAAGCAAGTGATACATGTGATGCCCAAATGGGAAAATACCCTTCTACAATACTGATGAGGGACTAAAAATATGAACATTTACAGTAGGTGACATCCCCCAAATCAGCGTGCAAACATACTAAAAATGTCATGCAAGAACTAGGATACATAAGGTTATAACACGAGGTACCCCAAACATTCATCAAACCAGAAAAGACCCTTAATGAAATATGTCAAGAAGGTCAAAATATGACTCTTTCCAGTTCTGATTATGGCCGAAAACAGAAGCTAGATAAGCTTAAAAAAGCATGCAAGAATGGGGGTCAAAGAGGGGTATAATGACAAGTATAACATGGAGACCCCCAACAAGGTTGATCCCTTCTACAATGTTGTAGAGGGTCACAAAATAAGCTTACTCAAAGTTCATAACAAACTCCAAAAAAATTTACAAATAGGCCAAACAAATCATACAAATTTACGGTAAATATGAGAGATTATGAAGAAAGTGCATGATAGAGAGGCTAAACAGGGTTGAGCCCTTCTTCAATGTTGAAGAGGGGCTCAAAATAGGCCCACTCACAGTTTACATTATGCTCGAAAACAGATCACTCATAGGCTAAAAAAAGCATGCAAGATATTGACATACAAGATGTTATTGAACCAAGTGAAAGATGGAGGGCTCAAACAGGGTTGAGCCCTTGATAAAACATGGACAATGGCTCAAAATAGACCTAGTTTCAGTTAAGGTCGGAGCCCAAAACAATAAGAAAATAGGCTTAAGAAAAGAGGCAAGAAAGTGCTACAAAAGAGGGAGATGGAAGCTTACCCTTGAAGACCACACTTTTGCTACCTCTTGGCTTGAGGAATGTTACTTCTAAACCTCTGAAGAGCTCCCCTTGCTGATGGAAATGGAGTGGTGGTGGTGGTGCTTGATGATGAAGAAGAAATGGTACCAAACTTGAGAAGAAATGAGAGAGATAGAAATGGATATGTGTTTGTAAGCTTGAGGCAAGTCTCTAACTCTTGAGGGAGAGGGAGAGAGATGTATGCATGCAAGGATGGTGTGTCCAAGTGTGTAAGCCTTAAGGGATTAAGTTCCCTTGCATACAAAATATCCCCCGAAATCAGATATTTTGGGGGATACAGCTATACAGCTGTGAAACACACCTCCCAAAAAGCATGGCCGGCCATGTGCTTTTGTTGCAGGTGGCCGGCTGGCCACCCCCTATGGCCGGCCGGCCAAGGGGCAAAAATGAAACAATGAATTAGTGGCCGGCCACCAGGTATTGGTGTCCTCCCAGGTCTTCTCAACACAACCATGTGGTTCAAATGTGGCAACTCTAAAATAGGAGAGAGAATAGGCCAATTTAAAGAGAGGTTCAAAAGTGAAAGAAAGAATTACTGGCCGGCCATGTGTTTTTAGGATCCTCCCAGGTATGCACAACACAAATATGTGGTTTTGGCTTGAAGAAAATGCTCTTAGGGTGGTCAACATTAGCCCGGAAGTGAGAAAAACGGGCGTCGGGGGGCGCCGGAGGAGCATAACTGGTTGCTGAGACAATTGCTGCCCTCCCACCCTCCAGTGACCTTCCTGGTGATAAAACAGAGGTACCTTCCAAAAATGAACGAAAACCGATGCAAAACGAATGCTCGGGGACCAAAACACGCAGTTCGGGGTCCCGAAAATAGGCTGTTATGCACCGAAAGTGGCATTCGGCCACGAAGTGGGTATCTAAGACCCCAGTGTCCCTCGAAAGGGAGTAAATGAGATGCATGCCAAAAACCGGAGGAATCGGAGATGGTTGGGTGGTCCCGAACCGAGGCACACGGCCTGACGGCTCCGAAAACCGGGAACCGGGCTCCGAAATGGGCAAAATGGCCTACGGCCACGAAATGTAGCCTACGGCCACTGAGAGATGGTCTACGGGACCTCTCCTTCCCCTCAGGAAAGAAAACAGAGAAAACCGAGTCTGATTCACAAACCGAGGCAAGGCACAGAAGAGGGTTCGGAAGTCCGGAGGCAGGGCGCACGGCCGCGACTCTGAGACTTCTGAACGAGCACGAAATGCAACATCACCGAGCGCTCAACCGGTGACGTCTGAGTCTTAAGGTCGGTCAAAATGGGGTGTCTACAGAAGGGAACGGTTCAATATGCATGGTATTTATAATTACAAAAAAATTGGAGACTACATGAAGTCAGGCATGTGTGGTTGAGTTCATGCAATTTCACATAAAAAAGAGAGAAAATTCAATAATGTTATGTTTAGTTGGGGGATTTAGAAAGAAAAAAGAAAAAGAAAAAGAAAAAGAAAAAGATGTGTGGAATTAGGTAAAATTTAAGTATATTTATTTGCATTTTACCTACATTTTCTCTTTCCCTTTCTAAATCTCTTTCCAAATCCTCTAACCAAACACAACATAAATGTATCTATTGGTGTTTATACACGTTCTTGGCACGAAAGATAACGCAATTTCAAAGATGCTGGTTCTTCTTTTGCTTTGTATTTGTATTTGTATTTTAGTTTAATTGCATTTTTAGTTTCTAAGGTATGAATCTTCTATTATTTTGACCACTAATGTTTAAATTGTGTTAACAGAGTTAGATTTTTCTTTTTTTTTTATATATTAGTGATTAAATTCACAATTTAAATATTGGAGATTAAAATGACACGAGATTTATATTTTGGAGAATAAAAATGTAATTAATCTTTATAGGTTTATGAGTGTTGATTTTGTTATTAATTTCTTTCTTTTTTCTTGATTTAAATTTTGGTAAATTACACTTTTTACCCTAATAATTATTTTTGTTTAGTCACAGATGAACTTATTGATGCAAAATAATTATTTAATAAGTATAATATAAAATTCATAACTACCTAGGATTTAAACTCCTATAGTTGAGGTAGTATTTAATGATGTTGCAAGTTCACTATTTATATATTAAAAAAGCATGTTTTATTTTATTTATTTTTTATAAGCATGAAAACAGATAACAGGTATGATACACATATATTTGCAAAACAAAGGCTGTGTTTGGAGCAGCTCTGAAAACATGATTCCAGAACTGTTTTAAATGTTTTGTTTGGTTAAAGGCTTTCAAAATTAATTCAAATATAATATTTCAAAACTCATTTCAGCTTCTGTTTGGAGAAGAGAGTTTTTTTTTAATATTGAATTTTGAAAAGAGCAACTTGAGTCTATTCGGACGTCCTCCTGGACGTCCGGAACAGTAGTTTGTTTTTTTTTTATTTTTTAACAATTGGCGCCTATTATTTGGAAGAAAAAAAATAAAAAATAGAAGAATTTTGTTTTTGATTTTTTTTAACAAAAATAATATATTTTTTTATATTTTAAATTAAAAAAATTTTAAAAATAATTCCAACCATATATACAATCAAAAGTTATTTTAAAGCAGTAATTGAATACTTATTTTGAACAAAAAAAATTTATTTTGTTTGTAATATTTTCAATCAAAAAAATTTTATGTTAGTTTTTTTAATAATTATTTTTTTATTTGAATTTTAAAAAAAGTTTAGTTATGAGTTTTGAACAGAATTTTCAATAGAGTTTTGAATTGTGTATTTGGTTATGAGTTATAACTTTTTGAATTAAGTTTTGAAAACTCTTTTCAAAACTCATAACCAAACAAATTTTCTTATTTCACTTGTTACATCAAATATTCAAAACTCAATTCAACACTCAACTCAAAACTCTTTTCAAAACACATAACCAAACAAATTTTCTACACTCAAATCATAATTTCAAAACTTAGAAACTTAAAATACAACTTTATCCTCAAATCACATTTCTAAAATTCTACCAAACGCTATCAAACATTTTTTTTTATTATTATAAAAACAGCACCAACACCTTCTCCTCGACCACCATGTCAACCAGACCTTCTTCTCGACTACTTACTATTGCCACTGCCACTGCCACTGCCACCACCACCAGGCTCTATCATCTCCACCACCACCACTCTCTAAAGAAAATGTTCAATAATGTATTGTTACCTTCAAAAAAAAAAAAAAAGATTGATTGAGTTGATTTGTCCCATTCATATTAAACAAACAACATATTTGAATTAATTTGTTATAATAAATAACTCATTTTTTTTTTAAAAATGGACAAATATTTTGAGACATTCAAAAAAAAAAAAGAAAGATAGACAAATAATATTAGGCATAGGGAGTGCTACCTTGTTTGAGAAGTTGGCTATTTGACTTTTAAATTTTTTTAGCTTGACTAAAATAATTGTGTTTAGAAATTTAATTGATTTAATATTTTCTCAACAGGAGAGAAAAAAGTAAAGAATATTCTTTTTTTATGACTTGACATGGATAAGCCATAACCCACCATTTAGGGCCCAATACATAACCCAAATACCAAAGCCTAGCATTGCTGAAGCCCTACGTAGCAATAAGAACCAATGGCATCAAGACACATGGCAAGAGAAGGAGAAGCCACATAAGCAGACAAAGATCTGCAAAGTTATTGCCACTGCACATCGCCATTAATGAAGCCCCTTACAGCATTTATTGCGATAAGCCCTCCCCGTCGTCGAGACAGAACGGCTTCACCATGAACAAGGTAAGCTAGAGCATAGACTTTCGGCCAAGGTGACAGGTCGGAAGGGACAACGAAATGATTACCAGAGGATATAAGCTGACGTCGAAGACAGGAATAATGTTAAGCTTTCTATCCTTAATTTATCTCTACACTCCATTTTTCTTGCTAACTTGCTCGTCGGAGGGTTCGCTGGGGGACTCCTCATTCCCCGTAGAACTCTTGTGCAGGTTCCTCTGTGGGCTTGGTCGCTTGGACACAGGTTTGGGAAGCGTGGATCAGTCCGACCCGTTCCATCCGGAACCCGCTACATCATCAGTTGGCGCCGTCTGTGGGAAGTCAGCTTTGCTCCGTATGCCAATTGTGTTTATTGTCGCCGGAGACCCTATCCCAATAACTCTTTCCTGCCACCCATCAGGGTGTATGGTCACGACTAGATCCATGGCTTCTCACCGTAATGTTGAAGACCACTAAGCTGACCCTTCCAACCCAAACAACCCACCGCCGTATTTTACCGAGCTCACCAACAACATTAACTGCCTGGCCGAACAAAACCAAGCCCTGATTAATGCTCTACTCCAAAGAAACCCTCCTATGCCTCCTCTACCACCTCCAAATATTCCACCCAACCATGAACGAGCCCCGAGCTATACTATCATGCAGCCTCATCCACCCAACCTGGAAGGCTTGCGACCTCCTCCCCCAGATATGAACCCCCCACCTCGAGTCCCGTATCCGTCGGCCCCGACACCAACCCCCGAGGAAGAAGCCAGTAGCGTCCAGCCCCCACCGCTCTCCGGTGGTGACAACATTCCTCTCTGGGATGCAGAACTCCGAGCCATGAAGCTCCAGCTCCAAGGAGTCATGCAGAACATACAACATAAACCATCCACCACAGCCAACTCACCATTCGTTGCCTCCATTCGGGATAAACCTCTACCGCCAAAGTTCAAAATGCCCACCATCGACTCTTTTGACGGTACAACAGACCCAGTTGATCACCTGGAGACCTACCGGACCCTTATGATCCTCCATGCATTCCCTGATGAAATCATGTGTCGGGCTTTCCCCGTGACGCTCAAGGGGTCGGCTCGACTTTGGTTTAGTCAATTGCCAGTAGACTCTGTCTCCACTTTCTAGCACCTCAGTGACTCCTTCCTCAGCCATTTCATCGGAGCCCAACGCCAGCGACGTTCGGCAACCCAACTCCTCAATATCCGTGAGACCGATGGGGAGTCGCTGCGCAGTTTCGTTACCCGCTTCAACACCGAACCCTTGCAGGTAGCGAAAAACGATGACAAGGTCGTCCTTACGATTTTCATAGCCGGTCTACGGTCATCTGACTTCCTTTTCTCCCTCTCTAAAAGCCCCCGACCTCCATGGCAATCCTACTCTCCAAAGCCCAAAAATACATGAACGCCGAGGATTCCCTAGCCGCCCGACAAGATCCTATAACCAAAAACTCGACCCCCAGAGAAAAGAGAAATGACTCGGAAACCAGAAACACCCAATACACTCACCAAACACCTCAGTATACCGACCGGTCGACCTCAACCCAACCGTCCAGCCGGTTCAAAAGGTACACACCCCTCAACTCCCCCATGGAACAAGTCCTCAACCAGATCCAGCGGGACTACCCTCTCAAATGGCCCCAACCATCACGAATTCCTTCCAATCGAAGAGACCAATCCAAATATTGCCGTTTTCACCAAGATCACGGCCATAATACCGAGGAGTGTGTTAACCTCAAAGATCAGGTCGAGGGCTTGATTTGCTAAGGATGTCTCAGTCGATTCACGGAAACTCGCCCTCAGCAGAGACAACGGACTGAACCCATCAGAAACAATCACCGGCGCACCCCTCCCCGACAACCAGCACAACCTAACCAAGATCATGATCGCCCTCCACAGCAACCTCGGGCACAAGGTCACCCCGCCCCGCCTATTGGAGAAATCAGAGTTATTTCTAGCGGGCTTGCTTGTGGATGACCATCCCGTTCGGCTCAGCGGGCAGAACTCAGAAAAATAAGGCAGGGCTCAGACAAAGAAGTTGCCACATTGGATCGACCCTCCAAATAACCCAAGAAGTGGACCGAGCTTATCACCTTTACGGACGCCGACTGCACAGGCATCCGTTACCCCCATGACGACCCTCTCGTCATTTTCGCCCTCCTTTCCAACTACAAGGTCAGACGTGTTCTCGTCGACAATGGCAGTTCTTCAGACATCATCTTCCTCAACTGCTTCCGCCAGCTCAAAATCGGGAAAGAAAGTCTGTCTCCTCTCCAAACCCCTTTGGTCGGTTTCACTGGCGACCGGGTGACCTCCATCGATCTTCTCATCACAATCAGCGAGTACCCGCGACAGACCACAAAGTTGCTCACATTTCTTGTTGTCAACTGCCTCTCTGCCTACAACATCATCCTTGGCCGCACCGCCCTAAATGCTTTCCAAGCTATCACATTCACTTTCCACCTTGCCATCAAGTTCCCCACCGATCTTGGGGTTGGCACAGTAAGGGGCGAGCAGACCGTGGCCAGAGAATGTTATGTCGCCTCACTTAAGGAAGTCAAGCTCAAGGAGGCTATGATCATTGAAGGACTTGATGTCCGAGATGAGGACGAGCTAGTCAGAGGGAAACCAGTGGAGGAGCTCGTTGAGGTTCCCATCTACCCCACCAACCCGACGAAAACTGCCAAAATCGGCAGCCAACTATCCTCCCAAGCAAAGGCCGACCTTACTGCCCTCCTGATCGAACACAACGATGTATTTGCCTGGACCCACTCAGACATGCCGGGTATTGACCCCTCCTTCATAACTCATCGCCTCAGCATTGAGCCTCACTTCCGACCCTTCCGCCAGAAGCACGCATCTTTCATCCGGAGCATAATACTCTCATTGCTGCAGAGGTAGATAAGCTCCTTGAGGCACAATTCATCAAGAACGTGGACTACCCTAGATGGTTGTCAAACGTGGTTCTGGTCCGTAAGAACAATGGTAAATGACGGCTCTGTGTCGACTATTCCAACCTCAACCGAGCTTGCCCCAACGACAGCTACCCTCTCCCTCGCATAGATCTGCTGGTTGACGCCACAGCCGGTCATCAAATGCTCAGCTTCATGGATGCCTTCTCTGGGTACAACCAAATTCTGATGCACCCGTCTGATCGGGAACACACCTCCTTCATCACCGACCGAGGTACCTACCATTACCGTGTGATGCCATTTGGGTTAAAAAATGCTGGGGCCACCTACCAACGGTTGGTCAATGTTGTCTTTCATCACCAGATAGGCCGGAACATAGAAGTATATGTCGACGACATGTTGGTCAAGTGTAAGCTCTCCACAGATCATCTGGCCGACCTGCGAGAGACCTTCGCCACCCTACGAAAGTACCAAATGAAGCTCAATCCGGAGAAATGCACCTTCGATGTAGGATCTGGGAAGTTTTTGGGTTTCATGGTCAGTCAGCGGGGCATTGAAGCTAACCCTGAAAAGATCAAGGCCTTGATTGAAATGCAGTCTCCCAGAACGGTTAAGGAGGTTCAGAGGCTTACTGGCCGAGTTGCCGCCCTCAACCGCTTCATTTCCCGCGCAACGGATAAGTGCCTCTCATTCTTCAAAGTTCTACGACAAACTTTTGAGTGGACGGCCGAATCCAAAGAGGCTTTTCAGCAGTTGAAGCAGTGCATGGCCAACCCCCCCTCTTTTCTCAGGCAATCACGGGCGAACCCTTCTTCCTCTATTTAGCCGTGTCAAACACCGCAGTCAGTGCAGCTCTTATTAGGGAAGACAGCTCTGTCCAACGGCCAGTCTACTACGTCAGTCGGGCTCTTAAGAGAGCGGAACAGAATTATCCATTGTTAGAAAAAATGTCCTTGGCCTTGGTCACCGCCTCCAGACGACTCCGTCCTTATTTCCAAGCCCATTCCATAGTGGTCCTCACTGACCAACCATTGAAGAAGATAATGCAACAACCAGAGCTTTCTGGTAGACTTATGCAATGGTCGATCGAACTCAGCTAGTTTGACATCTCCTATCGGCCTCGGACAGCGATTAAGGGGTAGGCTGTTGCCGATTTCATCCTAGAATTCACTAATCCCACTCCAACCACAGCTCCTCTGCCTCTACCAACCCCTACCAAGCTAGAAGACCCCCACTCTTGGACCCTCAACGTCGACGGATCATCCCGCAAAGAAGGCAGCAGGGCTGGTCTTATCCCCACCTCCCCTAAGGGTAGTTATTTCAAATGTGCTCTCCGCTTCTTGGTCGATGCAAGCAATAATGAGGCTGAATATGAGGCATTGATAGCAGGTCTCCACCTAGCCAGAGACATTGGTGTCAGCCATATCCAAGTATTCAGCGATTCCCAGCTCATTGTCGGCCAAATCACGGGGGAATTCGATGCCAAGGACGACACAATGCGGGCTTACAGGGATATTGCACTCCCTCTCGTTCGCCTCTTCAGTCATTTCCACATCAAGCACATCCATCGGACAGAAAACTCCAAGGTAGATGAAATGGCTCAGTTGGCTTCGGTAGACCAATCTGACCTTAGCCACAGTGTCCGCCTCGAGTACCTGACCCACCCTGTCATTTCCCCAAACCAATAGGAAGTTCACTTCCTCCAAAATGAACCTATCCCATGGGCGGCCGACATCTTCCTGTTTCTGACGACGGGGGAACTGCCTGATGACAAACTGCAGGCCACCAAAGTCAGGGCCAGGTCATCCAATTACATTCTTGTCAATGGCCTCTTGTACAAACGTGGCTTTTCACGCCCGTATCTACGATGCCTCAATCCTGCTCAAGCAACCTATGTGATGAGGGAAATCCATGAGGGTATCTGTGGTAATCACTCGGGCGCCTGGTCCCTAGCCTACAAAGTACTTCGCACAGGTTATTTCTGGCCTACTCTGAATCAAGATGCGACTGACTTCGTGCTCAAATGTGACAAGTGCCAACGCTTTGCCAACATCCCCCATGCTCCTCATACAGAGTTGATCACACTTTGCAGTCCCTGCCCATTCGCCAAATGGGGGATCGACCTAGTTGGTCCATTGCCCACTTGCCGAGGCCAGACCAAGTTCGCGATTGTCGCCATTGATTACTTCACCAAATGGGTGGAGGTAGAACCCCTTGCTACAATCACTGAGCGGAACACAACCAGATTCATCAGGCAGTCGGTCATATGCAGATTTGGCATCCCTCAAGCCATCATCTCCGACAACGGCAAACAGTTCGACAATGCCAAGTTCAGGAAATTCTGTGCAGAACTTCAAATCTAGCCATGTTTCTCCTCCCCAGGTCATCCCCAAGCCAATGGCCAAGTTGAAGTCACCAATCGTTCTCTTCTGAAGATCATCAAAACTAAGCTGGAAGCTGCTAAGGGACTCTGGGCTGAGGAATTACCGAATGTACTTTGGGCCTACCGCACTACCGCTTGAACTCCCACTGGGGAGACCCCATTTCGCCTAACATACGGAGCCGAGGCGGTCATCCCAGTGGAAATCGGTCTGCCTACCCCAAGGGTTTTACATCTGAATCCATAACTAACTGAAGAGCTGCGTCGGGCAAACCTAGACCTAATTGAAGAGCTCCGAGAAGCCACTGCAGTCAGACGGGCCTCATACCAATAGAAAATGAAAACTCACTACAACCGTAAAGTCCGACTGAGCGAGTTCGCCGTGGGGGACCTTGTTTTACGAGAAGCAACTATTGCCACCAAAAATCCGACTAAAGGGAAACTAGCAGCCAAGTGGGAAGGACCTTACGGTGTTAAAGCCAGACCTCGTCTGGGTACATACCGACTTCAGGACATGGAAGGTCGAGACCTCTCCCATTCGTGGAATGCCGAATACTTGAAGCGTTATTTTCAATAAATTCCTATGTCTATTATTGATCAGTTATTGTATTTTCTTTTTGCCAATCTACACACTTGAATGTTTTTCTTCTTCTCTCACATGATGTAAATTCCTGATCCAATGGGTTACCCCTTACATGACAACAACTTTATATCTTAGTTATTTGTGTGGTATTTCAATAACATCATGATCGTAGAGCTCAGCTAGACCGAGTTACTTAAAGCCTCAGCCAGACTAAGCATGAAAAGCCTCAGCCAGATTGAGCACGAAGGGCTCGGCCAGACCGAGTTACTTAAAGCCTCAGCCAGACTGAGCATGAAAAGCCTCAGCCAGACTGAGCATGAAGGGCTCGGCCAGACCGAGTTGCTTAAAGCCTTAGCCAGACTGAGCATGAAAAGCCTCAGCCAGACCGAGTTACTTAAAGCCTCAGCCAGACTGAGCATGAAAAGCCTTAGCCAGATTGAGCATGAAGAGCTTAGCCAGACTACGTTACTTAAAGCCTCAACCAGACTGAGCACGAAGGGCTCGGCCGGACCGAGTTACTTAAAGCCTCAGCCAGACTGAGCACGAAGAGCTCAGCCAGACTGAGTTACTTAACGCTTCAGCCAGCCTGAGCGCCAAAGACTCAGTCGGGCTGAGTTAGTCATGGCTCAAGCATTCTTACCACTTCATGATTGCACCATAGTCGCCATACTTGGCCAAATTCCAGGTCCATGTTTTTACGTCTCTTAACACTGTTTACATTCTTTTTAACTTTCATTATGCAACCCAACCTTTCATTTTTCAACACCACTTACAATGTGGTTTAACGCTTCACTTTTTAGGACCCTTACAAGCCAGACTGACTCCCTTTTTGGGGTTGTGCTTTGAAACTCCAAATTTTTTGACACTCTCACATTTTAAACTTCACTCTGCATTAAGGTTTTCTTACATTTTAAACTTCACCCTGCATTGTGGTTTTCTTACATTTTAAACTTCACTCTGCATCGAGATTTTCTTACATTTTAAACTTCCCTCTGCATTGAGGTATACACAAGCCCTATGTAGACCACCACTTCCATTCTTTGCAGATCCTCAAATAATAAAGACAATAGCATGAAAACACAAACACAACTCATAATGTTATTCATTCACAACTTATACATGAGTTTATTACAGCAATTCAAAAAAAAAAAAAAAAAAAAAACACAACAACAACCAAAACTCTCAGTACACATTCTGTTCACCCCAATCATTCCTCTTCACTTGAGGCGAGTTCTTCTTCTTTAACACCCTCGTCTAAGGGGGTCTAGGCCACGTCGTCTTCATCAATCTTCACACTACTAAAGTCCAAGTCTGGGAACAACTCTTCTGCTTTACGCTTAAACATCTTCTAGCCGCTGTCCCAGAACTCAGCCATCTCATGTTTGTAGAAGTCCGACCGCTGGAAGCTCTGGATTACTTCTTCACTCTTGCTCCCAGCGGTCGCTCCCGACAAGCCAGCCCCCCTAGACGCTTCCCTTGCCAAGTTACTGGCAGTCGCAGCATCGATCACTACCTGGAAGTCAGCAGACCCCTTGAACTGCTCCACTGTTGCGACGCACAAGTCGGGGTATACTGCCCTCTCAAAGGCTGACTTGGTCTTCTCTTCCTGTAACTCCTTCTCCAACCCCGCCTTTTCCTCCATCGACTTGGCCCGCTCGTCCGCCAACGTCCTCTCCAACTCAGCAATCTTCAGATCCAACTCTTCTTTTTCTTTGATTGACTGAGCGCGAAGATCTTCGTTGCTAGACGTGGCCTCCTCCCACCGTTCGTTGGCGATGGTGCAAGCTACCTGGGCCTCTTCTAGCTTCTTCTGCTCGTTCACCAATTGGAACTCGAGCGACACCACCTTGCGGGGTTCCGCCTCCAGCTCCAACTTGGTCGCGAGCAGTTCAGCATTGGCACGATCGGCAACATTGCTCTGCACCATCGCCAACACCCCCATCTTCTTGGCCTTCTGGGCCTCTTCCTGCCCCCTTACACATGCACTTCGTGCGGCCTTCCTCCGCCCCGCAGTCTCCTTCTGTAAACTTCCAAGTTGGGCCTCCACCTCTTCCAACTTGGCCTTTAGAGGCCTCACGTCGCCTGTTGCAGCCGCCACCTTTCTCAACAGGGCCCTTGCTAAGGTGGTCGCCTCTATTTGGGCAGAACACAGCCCCCTTAATAGCTCAGCCTCAGTGAAACTGGCCACCGAGCGCACGGCCGCTTCTTTCACTACCCCCCAAAAGGCAATCTGCAGCTGTCCTGGCTGGGCCTCCTTCTCCCTCCAATCGTCCAGACACTGCTGGCGCATGGTAGATGGCAGTCTTCTGCTTGACTCCCTCTCCTTGGGACGCAGGGCCCCCCTTGGCCTACTACCCCACCCCCCCTTCAGGGCCCGCTGACCCATTTTCTACCTGTATCTTGGGGCCCATGGCGCTCATGGGCTCTTCTTCCCCTTGGACCCCTTGACTTTTGTCCCCATCCGCCTCTAGGACAACCACCCCTTCTGGGGTAGCCCCCACTCAGTCTCCCCTGCCTTCTCCGCCATGGGAGTGACCCCCGCCACCCCCTCCTTCATCTTTTTCCAAGCGAGTCCCTCCTCACTCTCCCTCACTCTCTTATTTTTCTTCACCACACCTTCCATCTCCATGCTGGCCCTTTTCTTCAGCGGATCACTTGGGGGCGGCCTCGGCTCAAAATCACCCAAGTCTTTTTTCCCGAGCGGCTTGGGGCGCGATCGGATTCTTTCCCTTTGGATTGCCTTCGGCAGACGGTCTGCCTGTGTCTCTTTGTATTTATTAGCCCTGGCAAAACTCGCCCTATCCTTCGCCTCATGCGCTCTCCTTCTCGCCTCTAATTCTGCGGGCGCAAAATCTCCACCGGTCAGCTGAAGGCCCAGCTTGGCGGCAAACAAGGCTGAGGGCTGAACGAGGTCGTCCCATTTGGCGCCTTCATTCTCCCTCCATGCCTTCACCTTCTTCACCCTCTCCTCTGCTGCTGCCCCCAACTTTGGTTCCACAGACTTGTTGGGCACTCTCCACACCGTGTGCACTCCAGCTCCTCCGTTTGCAAACACATAGAACCACCGTGGCCTCCACCCCTTAATGGACGACGGCAACCCCGCTACCAGACCCCTCCCCGCCGCCGCTTGCAAAGTCACCCAAGTTTCTTGCTAACTCGAAGCCTTGTAGCATGTAAAAAACTCGTCCACCGTCATTTCAACCCCCTCGTTCGCCTTCGGCCACGCGCTTGCATAGGCCAGTAAGATCTTCCACGCATTGGGCATCAGCTGGCCTGGAGCCACCTCCAACCGACCCAACACGTCCACTACTATCCAGGGGAGTGGCAACCTCAAACCCCCACTTAGCGTCTCCTCGTACAGGGCGAATTCCACCGAACGAGCATCGGATGCCCCCTCCTTTGATGCCGGCAATTTCAACTCTATTTCTGCGGGAATCTGGTATTTCTTGCGCATCCCCTCCAACTCCTCCGCGGTAACGGTCGACTTGTCGGCCTTCGTGTGCCAGTGATCTGGCTCAACCTAGCTGATTGGCTTAGCAGCCGTTATCATTGTGGATGAACGAGGTCACCCCGCCGGCTCCCCCTCGCTTCCCACTCGCCTCTCCGTCCTGTATTGCTCTGCCAAATCTACCGCATCGTTGTCGCCCAATGGATCAACCCTTGAGGTTGTTGCTTCCTCTTGGGCCATCTCCCTCGTGTGTCTGCGAATAGCTTCGGATACTGGTGCGAGATAGTTCACAAAATGTTTTAACGACATATCACTCGACACGAAGGAGTTTACACTTGGAATATTTTGATTGTTTGCCAAGAGATACGTAAAACAGATAATACCAAAAGCCCAGGGTCTGCCTATTCTCCAAGGGTCACAATTAAATTTTGCCAGTTTGACAGTTTGAAAATTTTCAAAAATCCGCCAAAACTGTCTTTTTAACACCCTATAATGACCTATCGTTTCACTTCTTGCCCAACGTCTAACCTTCCCCACTACGAGATTCTGCCACATGTATGACCACGATCCACTGCCCCTTTCCCCTTCCCTGTCTATTCCACTTCACTTAAACACGTGCCCCGTCGCTCCTTGAGCCCCGCGCCACACCACCCACCCTTCGCGGTCGGCCCTCCTCATGGTCGGTCCCACTACTCGGCCACCCTTCGCGGTCGGCCCTCTCCATGGTCGGTCCCACCACTCGGCCACCCTTCGCGGTCGGCCCTCCACGTAGTCGGTCGCACCATTCGGCCACCCTTTGCGGTCGGCCCTCCCCATAGTCGGTCCCACCACTCGGCTACCCTTCGCGGTCAGCCCTCCTCACGGTCGGCCCCACTACTCGGCCACCCTTCGCGGTCGGCCCTCCTCACGATCGGTCCACCACTCGGCCACCCTTCGCAGTCGGCCCTCCTTATGGCCGGTCTCTCGCAACCCTCATTTTCTTCATTATTCCCTTCGTTGGGCTAAAGCTGTACTTGGGAATGGGGGACTACTGACATGGATAAACCATAGCCCACCATTTAGGGCCCAATACATAACCCAAATACCAAAGCCCAGCATTGCTGAAGCCCCACGTAGCAATAAGAACCAATGACATCAAGACACATGGTAAGAGAAGGGGAAGCCACATAAGCAAACAAAGATCTGCAAAGTTATTGCCACTATACATCGCCATTAATGAAGCCCCTTACAGCATTTATTGCGATAAGCCCTTCCCGTCGAGACAGAACGGCTTCACCATGAACAAGGTAAGCTATAGCATAGACTTTCGGCCAAGGTGACAGGTCGGAAGAGACAACGAAATGATTACCAGAGGATATAAGTAGACGTCGAAGACAGGAAGAAGGTTAAGCTTTCTATTTCTAATCTATCTCTACACTCCATTTCTCTTGTTAACTTGCTCGTCGGAGGGTTCGCTGGGGGACTCCCCGTTCCCCGCAGAACTCTTGTGCAGGTTCCTCTGTGGGCTTGGTCGCTCGGACACAGGTTTGGGAAGCGTGGATCAGTCCGACCCGTTCCATCCGGAACCCGCTGCATCATCATGACTTAACTGAAGTTTCTTCGAAATGCTCATCTGAGCCAAAATAGACATATATGGAACAATCATAAAACGAAATCGTCGTTTTGTCCTTCTGTCTAAACAATGCTTTATTTACTATATTTGTAGGGGAAGCGCGTAAAGCTGCCCAAATAACTTGTTCGAAACTTCGTGCGCGGTAAGACAGAAATGAAGGTGGAAACTCCAGTCTTTGGGATCCAAATTTCGACAGGGCTCTACAACCTGTACAAACTCCTTGGTGCAAAGCAATTTCGAAGAAGCAATGGCTCATTTATGTGCTCCACGCGGATTTGTTCGTATCAAACACAGATATTTTAAAGAAGCAATGGCTCATTTATGTGCTTCCATTTAAATTTTAAAATTTTAATTTTTATTATATTTTAATGTGAATTTATTAATAAAAATAACACATATTAAATCTTAAAATAAAATATTATTTTTTTCTTATGGTACATCTTAATCAATTATATGTATTCTTCATATTTAAATCTCCTTATCCTCTTTTCAAAATTTCAATTATTTTATCTTCTTCTTCCTCACTCGAAAACTCCAATCCACCCCACTAAATTGACTATGTATAGTCGAACAAAGTGACTATGTAGAACTTTATGGATGCAAAATTACATACAACCTAGCTTCCAATTATCCATTTGTCTTTTATACTCAGGGCCCGTTTGGAAAGTTAGGTTTGGGGCTTTTTAGCTAAAATAGCCACAAAAAAACAAAATAGGCTTTTTAGCCCAATAAGACAAAACATCACATCCAATCCATAATCATTACATTCTTTCTTTTACAAAAGTCAAAAAAGTCAAAAGTTCATCCCAAACGAGACTTTTTAGCCGTAGGCTAAAATAGCCAAAAAGCCAACCCACTTCCCAAACGAACCCTCAATGTTATGGGAAAGAGAGAGAGAGAGAGAGAGAGAGAGAGAGAGAGAGAGAGAGAACCACAAATATAGAGAGAAGATTGTACTCCGACAACTATTTTTGGTTTAGATTTGATCGGATTTGATATAGATTTACTCATCTTATTCACCGGAAACTCATCTCATTCGTCGTTGATAAGGGCAAAATAAAAAGTTGGTGATTGCCGATGAACCCTAATCGGTTGCCGGTGACTATATATCAAAAAGAGAAAAAGAAGAAAGAAAGCGTGGTAGCCGATTGCCAGATATCAGAAAGAGAAATAAAGAGAAGAATGGAGGCTCGCAGGACCTTTGGGTCTACTCAAAAGGTTTTAAAATTAAATAGAGTACACCTCTTTCAAAGAAGACTTTCGAGTAATTTGCCCAAAAACATATTACCTAACATCTTATACCCTCTTTAGATTGAATTTATCACCAATTTCTTTAAAAAAATATGAATTAAAAATTCAAAAACTGTTTTTGAATACCTCAAAACCAAACAAAGTTGTAAAAATTGTTTACTCATTACACACTCGTCCGAATTTAAATTTAACATATTTTTTTCACTATTTTCAAAAATATTTTTTTTATTATTTCAAAATACAAATTTATTTTGTTTTAAATTTTTTTATGAATTGACAAATAACTTTTTTACAATGTTTCATAAAAAAAAATTTAATTAACTTAAAAATATGATGTACTACATTTTTCAACATAGATATTGATTCAATTAATATAGCTTTCTTAAGAGAAATAAATTTAATTTAAAATAATTTTGGGATAAATTTAAAATAATTTTTAAAATAGAGATAAATTTAGAAAAAATATGATGTACTACATGGACCATTTGCATAATTTACCCTTGGAAAAAAGGGAATTTTTTGTGATGTTGATACCACTTTAGTCCTTGACTTTTCAATTGTGATATATTTGATCATAAATTTTGAATCTTATTTCAAATAAAGACAATTGAAGATATCATTACTTAATTTCAACGGCAAAATCGTTAATTTGATAAAATATAAACTAATTTGACAAAAAAAATATGTTAATTTTTTTTTAAAAAAAAAATTTAAAAATTATTTCTATTAAAAAATTTAAAAAATTATTTTAAAAAAATTTGACAAATCCAGAGTTTGAATTTTGTGTCGATTTGAATTTGGTTAAATATACTTGTCTACTGAATTTTAAGGATTATGAAGGAATTACTCCTCTGCATCTCTGGACTTCAACAATACTACCTCAGGTAATTGACGATACCATGTTTCATTACAGAGATGTCGTTTGGAAAAATTTGTACTCCTATTTACGGTTCATTTAGCTTTAAAATTTGATATCTTACTTTTAGAGTTTCCACAGGCCATGTTTGGTTTGAGTTTCTGAAATAATATTCTGAATTTTTTTTTAATAAAAATTAGTTTAATAAAAATAAATATCAAAAATTTATTTTTAAATTTTTAAAAATTCTTTATGCCCTTCAAAAATATAAAATTATATAAAATGATAAGTACTTTTTATTTTTTTTACAAAACTAATTTTTAATTTTTTTTTTCAAAAAATTATGAAATAAATATCTGAAAATCAAATTAAAAATTGATTTTTTTTTTTTTTTTTTCCGTTTTTGAAATTGGATTTGCCTAAAAGCATCTCCAGCTCACTCTCACTATCTTCATATTTGAAGAATTTTTTCGTCCAAACCATCAGCGATGGAATTATGAAGGGGCGGTTTGAAAAACAAAAAAACTTCATTGCAACGGTGATATCAATGACGTGTTTCATTATTTACCAACTTAGGCATATGTGGCAAGCTAAAAGTAGGGGTCCATCCCTTTCATACAGTGTCTATTGTTTGTGTTGGCATGACAGTTTCGTTGAACTTTTACTTGGTCCGGGGGTCACGTCCCCCATCAATTTTGGATTTTTTAAATTTCTTTTTATTTTATATATATATATATATATATAAGGAAAATAATTTACAGTTAAAAATTTTATTTAGAAATAACATTTAAAATAATTTGTTAATGGCAGTCTTAAAATTTTAAAAACAATGATGGTTGTTACCGTTAAAAATGAAGAAACCACAACAATCACGTTATTATACATAAAAATTTTGTGAGAAAAGTTAATGAAATAGTGATACGGCGTCAATATTATTGACATGTAAACATAACTAATCTAACCATGCAAATTGAAAGTTATTAGATTGTTAATTATATTTGACAAATGGCGTTCACCTTCTATGGATGAATAATGTTAGGAATCATGAAAAATATATCATGAAATGTATCATGGAGATTTTTCGTCTCTTAATTAGTGTGTAGTGTTTGAGTAATCACTACAGGAAAAATGGTGTATAGCAACGTTTTTTTTGTGGCGTTTAGGGAAACGCCACTATAAATTAACGAAACACAACGTTTTCAAAAAACGTTGTGTCTGACCTCAGTGAAACGGCGCCGTATTGGGTTAATGTATTCACCGTCAAAACTCCATCTCTTTGAACTCAGTCTCTCTTTCTCAGTCTACCACAACTCAGTTTCCCTCTCTTCCAAAACCCTCGATTTGAAGCTCTCACTCTCTCTCGCTCGCTCGCTCAATTTCTCATTCTCAAACCTCAATTTGCTCGATTGCAAATCCAAAACCCTCGATGGTTTGCGCTTCTTTGATCTCTGTCGCTCGCAATCGAACTCTCTAGCTATTCTTCATCGATCTCTGTCGCTTGAGGGCTTTGCTCTAGCTGTTCTTCATCGAACTCGAACTCGAACTCGATCTGTTCTTCATCAAATCGATCCATTCTGTTCTTCATCAAATCGATCTGTTCTTCATCAAATCGCAGATCCAAAATCCAAAATCGATTTGGTAAAAATTCATTCTGTTCTTCATCAAATCCATTCTGTTCTTCTTCAAATCCATTCTGTTCTTCATCCTCTCGCTCCTGGTTTTCAGGAACTCGATTTTGTGTAGTGGTAAAAATTAATAAATAAATAAAATGTAGCGAGAAACTCATTTACTATAGCATCATTCATTTTATATTTCCCAAAATATTGGCTTAATCGAATATCAAGCTACTCAGGATTGAATACCCTGAGCCAACATATGTGCTTATTTATTTATTATTTTTTATATTTCAAAAATAAGCTTGTCATTTTGGTGCTAGAAATTGTATTTGGCAGACTACGAGTACTTTCCTTAAATATGTATTTGAAACCCAGACAGTAATATAAACATTTTACAAGAAATTACCATTGATTGTGTTACTTATCTTGTAAGTTTTTTTCCCCCTTCCTTCTATTTGTTCTCTCAAATAACTACTTTCCCTTTGGTTCTTTGCATTGTTTTTAAATGGTTTGTAGAAAGGTATTGATGAGAACTGGGCAGCTGCTCTTGAACACAATCCTGAAGCTTTTGCAAGGGTGGTATGTGTAAAAACTGTACTTATTATTTCTTGGTAAATGAGTTTTAAATTATTTTTGAACTTTTCAGGTCTTGTTATATGTTGACATGGAAGTCGATGGTGTCCCTTTGAAGGTAGTAACAAGGGAAATAGCATGGTTTGCTTCCATGCTTTTCTATATTTTTTATCGTTACACTTGTTTTTAATTCTGCATGCAGTAACAGCCATGTGTTTCTTGTATTGCCTGCTAAACATTTTTTTTCCCCCTCTCTTGGAACATGCTTACTTTGTCTTTAATGCAGTTGTTAAGTACTACGCTCTATGTTGTTTTTCTTGCACAATCCAACGATTAATTGTTGCAGATAGCTTACAGTTCAAGTTTAGAAGTTTAAGTCGGTGATGTTGAGTAGTGTAGCTTGTTACTTTGTATTTTAAAATCCTCTTCCCTATTGCTTTGATTGATTGTAGACTTTTTGCTTCACTTCCTTTCAGGTGTTCGTTGATAGTGGTGCTCAGTCAACAATCATATCTCAAAGCTGCGCTGAGCGCTGTGGGTAAGTTCTATTTATTGCACTTAGTTCTGAACAATTATACCTTGCTTCCTTAGAAAGATTAGTAATGCAGATTAACATACAAAAACCTGCGCGTGCTTGAACTACCTGTAGATGCATGCAAACACCTGATTAATATTTGACTTTTGTACTTGTGTAGAACAATTCTAAATGAGCAACCAATCCATTTCATTCCTATCAAATTGGCATCTCTTCCATGTGTTCTTAGTTTGTTTTGCGTTATTTTAGGGTAGGCCAAATGGCAATGTAGTGTGAATATGGTCTACAACAACGTTTCTTTTATGAATCCTTTTCAAGCATATTTTAGACTAGCATCTCGTTATTATTGATTTTTCAGTGCTTGCATCCTTTTCCTTCAAAAGAAACTTCTGCTAAATATTCAAATACAAACTGTCGTAATTTGGTAGAGTCTAATAGGGGTTAGATTGTTTTACTTCCTAACCAAATCAAACATATAATGTGCCTGTTTGGCAGAAATTATTTACAGCTTATTTCAGCTTTCAGCTTAATTTAAGCTATTTTGATGTGTTTGGTTTAGCTTATAGCTTATAGCTTATAGCTTTGTGGAAGTCAGAAATCAACTTATTCTTTGAGTGGGGCAGGAGATGCTTTAAGAATAAGCTGGAAATCAGCTTAAGCTGAAAGTTATAAGCTATAAGCTGTTTAGGCATAAGCTATAAGCACTTTCCCACAACTCTACCAAACATATGGTGCTACAATCTTGTCCATATAAATGAAATGATACTTAGTTCTGAGGCTTTCTATGTATTTTAGCAAACCATATCACAAATAATTTTCTTGGCTAAAATTTGATTTGATTTAAATTTAAATATATGTTGAAAAAACAATTTAATTCTATATTGCCAACAGTACACCTAAAACTAACTATTAAAGAAACATAGCTAACCTTTAGTGTCCATAACTTTATGAACTTTAGGAATCATGAAAAAAATATCATGAAAATGATCATGAAAGATCCTCCACCTTTGGATTACTCATACAATAAAACACCACACACTAATTAAGGAGTAATGCTAGGAATCATGAAAAAAATATCATGAAAATAATCATGAAAGATCCTCCACCTTTGGATTACTCATACAATAAAACACCACAAATAATGCTAGGAATCATGAAAAATATATCATGAAGATTTTTCATCCCTTAATTAGTGTGTGGTATTTTATTGTAAAAATAATACCATCTTTTCGAATCCAATCTTGCTCAATGTCAATTGTAAAAATATATATTAAAATTTTTTGTATTAAATATTTAAGATTTTGTAGTTAATAATAATTCAAAATATTATTATTATCTACTATTGATTATGGAAAAACAACCGAAATTATAATTATAAGTGCCCCTCTCAATTAATTTTCTGAGTCCTATCTTCCAATACCATCTCCATTTGGAAGAAGTTTTTATTTATTTTTTTATTTTTTTGAGAATCGAAGAAGTGGTTGATTCTCTAAATATAGAGAAAAAAAAAGTATGAGAAATGAAGAATGATTTTTAATATATAGTACTAAATGGAGATGGTACTAAGTGGATTTATAATTTTTAAATACTAATTTTATCCTCAATATATTTTTCTTTTAATTTTATCTATCAATCATATCCTTTAGATTTTTTATTATATATTATAGAATACTGATAATTTTTAATATATATACATCTAATTTTTACAAAGTTGATATCATTAAAAAGATTAAAATAGTTCTTTTGCAAATTAAATATTTATTAATGAACACAAATTATTTAATTTTTAAGAAAAATATTTTGAAGGGAAATATTTAGAGAAAAAAATAATTTGATTGGAGATGTTCTGAATTCGTCAATAGCAGAGGACAAAAGTGCTTCTCATGCTCTCTCATCTTACTCACTCACTTGTAGGTAGATAAAACAAAATCAAAATCAAAATTTTTTCTTCTTCTTTCAGATCACTTGTTTGAAACTGATTTTTGTTAAAACCCACTTTTTAAATCTCTCAAAAAAATAGAAAGATGGTTAGAGGAAACAAATGAGGTGAATACTGGCTTCTTATAATACTAAAATTGTCTAGGTAAGATCATTTCCAACCCTTTAGCAATTTTTTTAATCTAATTTAATTTTAAATTCGAGTAAAAAACTTTATTTGATATGAATCATTCCAATCATTTTATTAAATTTTTATTAAAATTTTTTTAAGAATTTATCTCTTATTCCAAATTTTCACTTTCCATCAAATTTGATGAAAAAAATTATCTCCAATGTTTAATCTTTTTAGATAAGTTCTACTCAAGTAGTGTGTATCACAAAGTTTTACATTAACTGGATAGAGTTTTTGGTTGTTGTACGTATTTCCCAAGGTTCAATTCAAATGGAATGTGCAAGCATGATTGATATTTTCCTTGTCTATCAAAGGTTTGATAATATGCGCCAATGAGACAACTACTATGATTTTGCTGTTTGAGTAGATTTTTTGAAATTTTTGGACAATGATAGAATTTAGGAGGCTTTTGAATAGAAAAACTAGTGTTGTTGTTGTCTTTATGGGTTTTTGAAATGTTCAATTTGAAAGTTAAAGAGCAGTTGAGGTGTGCCATAGAATTGTAAGCATCTTGACGTAGTTATGGCTCACGCATTTCACAATGGCTTTGAGTCTATCTCAGGTACTTAGTATCACCTCGGTTGAGTCCAAATCTCGGATGATTATGAGATGTAAAGGCTAATGCCTCAGCTAATTAACATGAGAAGTAATTAGCTCAATTGAGTAACTGGCAAAGATGGCAAGGAGGGTTCTCTTTCTTTTGGTGCCCCAGAGTAGCTAATGGGGTTGCCCACTGGGTAGCCTGTGCTTGTCTAAATGAGGTTTCGCCTTAGGATTGGGTGTCTTGTCCTCCATCGGCTCTTGTAGAGTGGCTTGCGTTTTAATGAGAATTGATTGGTTTTTTCGATAAAAAAAAAAAACAAAACAAAACAAAACAAAAAAGAAAATTGGCAAAGATAGAGAGAGCTGGTGAGAGGGCTATACCTCAACTGGATAGTTCGTGGTCATGATTACATCTAGCTTATAAGCTCGTGAGGATTAAATGAAAAGTAATCATTTCTCTCGATTGGGCACCATAAAGATAGGAACTTTAGTGAACCTGTGAATGTAACTTGATCGAGTAATTTGACCAACTAGAGAGGTACCTTGACTGAGTAACTTGGGGATACAAGTAGCTCTAGTTTATAACGCATGAGGACTAGTGTGATGGGTGATAAAATCGGGGTGATAAGCTCTTTATCAAATGGCTATGTGGAATAGTCCTAAACATGTTCTGTTCTATCTCAAGTTTTACATTATAAAAATTGGAGCTCCCCTTCCATGGACATCAATTTCCAACCATCGTTTAATAAGAGAATTCCCTTTGCCTCCCTCTCCAATCCACCTTGTCTCTCTCTCTTTACCTAGTGACGACCAATACGGTTCTCAGTGTTCCGTTGACAATATCTATACTCCCAATGTTCTCAGATAAATGAAACCTTTTGAGAATTTTTTCTTGAAAACATATTTGTTTTCTTTTTGACGGTATCATCCAAACAAACAGTGGAATATAGTACGAATGATAAAGTTATTCTTATAAAAAGTTTTATATGAGGACATTTTTCAATGTAAAACATTTTACATCGAAATAAACAAAGCCTTAAAAACAGGAAATTTTTTTTGAAAAATTTAGACCTTTTGCTTATGTACTACATTTTCTTGTATATTATCTCTCATATTATTGTGCTCTATTTTCATACAGAGGAACTCACACTTACTGTAATTGCAGACATTAAGTGTATTGCCCAACAAGGAATTGGCGGATGTCAATGCCTTGACTTCTTTCAAGGCTCTGGACATCCCATGTGATCTACCTAATTCAGAGAATATAGATATCAAATTTGACACAATTGTTCCAGAAGCTGGAGCTAAAGCCTGTGATTTAACTAATCAAAGAATCGAGCACAATGATGATTATAGTCATAGGGGGTTATCAAACATGTGTGATCTGGTTAATCAAAGAATGGAGCCCAATGATGATTGTAGTCATAGTGGGTTATCCAACAGGTCATCAGATATAAGCACTATTAAGTCCATCATGGGATCCAGAAATGTATTGCTACTGATAGCCACACTGCTCGCAACAATAACCTACCAAGTCCCATTTCACGTCCTTGGAAGCGCTTCCAAAATGGGCTATGTTCATAACTACATAACTGGCACCTTCCAACTGAATAAACAGTATTCACTCTTGTCCAGTACATTCATGTTGTTCTACTCTGTGGTGTTCATTGCTTCGGTGGTCATGACTCTATTCCTCCTGCATGAATTTCCCTTCAAGCCATGGCCTCAAATCTCAGTTTTGGCTCTGTTTGGATCTTATATGTGCTTGATAATGGCAATATCAACCAATGGCGCTCTGGCTTTGCTCGTCATATCAATTCCCTTTTTGTTATTGGTAGCTGCAAGAAAAATTTATGGCTTTGCAAGCTGGAATCTTATGTGAGCATGTGCAGCTATGTATGAAAAACAACCTATATCTGTTTCAATTTGATCATGTTTTGAGAAAAACAATCTATCTCGTTCTGATTTCATGTTCATGCAGGCTTTCACAGAAATATGCAGAACAATGTATGTTCAACTATTTCAAAATAAGTGTGACGGTTGATTTGTAATAAAAGCTGTGAAAGTATTATGTGCCCAAATCAAATGTCAGTTACAAAATTTGTATTTTAAATATCGCAAGTCTATTGTTAATGTTAAATGACTAGATAAACCATCTATGACTATCTTCCAACAAACCGACCGTTGCCACATCTCAACTCCTTCCTCCTTCCCAGCTTTGCTCACCTCTTCCCTATTGATTTTCCCAAAATTTAACCACCAACGTTCGTGACCATGGGAATAGGACTGGTTTCTAAAACTATTATGAGATTCAAGATTTGTGCATATGGGGTCAATAATAGTGCTAACTCGTGCCTTAAGTTACATATCAATGCTATATGTGCAAATCTTGCATATGGGGTCAATAATAGTGCTAACTCGTGCCTTAAGTTACATATCAATGCTATATGTGCAATAGTTGATTCCTGGTTAAAGGGTTACAGTTTATATGGAGAGTATTGTTAGGCATCTGAGACTCATATAAGTTGTATTTTGGATATTTAAACTGTTTTTGGACTCATATAGGTTGTATTGGTCCTTATGTGTAGATTCATCAATACAAAAAAAGGGGAATTGATGGAAAAGTTCTATTAGGAATACAGGTGCACCACTAAATCCTCATGATTTTTTGGTCCATCAAATAATCCTGTTCATTTTTAAATGTTACCACAAAGTCTTCTTTTACTTTTATTTTTAGCGGCGTTTTCATAAAATAGTGTCACTAATTGTTAGTTTTTAGCAAAAGTAAAAAAATTCATCATAGAAAAATACCATTAATTGTCATTTTTAGCAACAAATTTAGAAATTCGTCACAGAAAAATTTCATTAATTGTCAATTTTTAGTGATGTGGCTCATTGTGGTAACAATTATGCAAACTATTAAAATAGTAGAGAGAGAGAGAGAGAGAGAGAGAGAGAATAATACATATTCAAAATTTAGATTGAGAAAGAGTATCCTACAAAGAGTATCCTACAAGAAATCTAACTATGTCAATACAAATATATCTAGGAAATCAATACCTAATATATCTAGGAATATATACCACATATATATTAACATCCCCCCTCAAGCTCAAAGAGGGTAAATATGTTGAGTTTAGAAAGAGAAACTAAAACATGAAATAAAACTAAATAAAATAAAAGGCAAATAGATTGCAAAGTTTGAACGGGAGCGCAAGGGCGCTTGAGATATATCAGAGGCTGGAGCTAATGCCGGGAGACAGTTTATGGTCATGTCAGACCATTGTAGAAACTGACTGAAACTAATGCCGGGATAGTTTAAGCTCATGTAGACTGTTGTTGGAACTGACCAGAACCAATGTCGGGACAATTTATGGGGTCATGCCAGACTGTTGTAAGAATTGACCGAAATCAATGTCGGGATAGTTTAAGGAATCATGTCGGACCGTGTGGACTCGCCTTTTCCACACCCCGCCTTTTGGAAAGGTTTGAAAGAGAGGTCTCACAGTTCGGATTTCCGTGGTTCTGAATCTAATCTCACAAGTGCAATGTGAAACTGATAAACACCAAAGAGTCCAAATCCGGCATATCGTTTTGGAAAATCGATTTTAAATCAAATAATGCCAAAATTGGACTGTTTTGCCAGATACAGAGTTGTCACCTAAATATTTTATTTTTGAAAAAATTTAGGAAACCCATGACTCGTGCCGAAGGCCACGTGTCCATCATCACCAAAGTTGCCTCGGCTGGGGAACTTAAGTATGAGAGGGGAAGGTTATGACTTGAGCACCCTCGCTTGCCCGATCAAAGATCAGCCTCTACTAATCATGATATGAAATTTTATAAACATTATGTGTTCTTGTTCCGATTATTAAACTAGCTTTTGTTTGCAAAAATGGTTTGAATTTGCCACCTCAAGTGGGCTTAAAGATACGGATTTGCCACCAAACATAGTAGGCTTAAAACATATTTGCCACTCAACAAAGTGGGCTTAAAATGTATATTCGTTGAATTGTTCCAATTCAAACAACAAGCCTTCATCCACGGATGTTCATGCAGTTTAGCATTTAAGCACACAGCCTCATGACAAGTATGCTAAAGCGTAAAAACTCACCTAGTACTCAAAGTTAGGAAGATATGAGTTAGAAAAATATACATGATTCCTAACCATACAAGATGCCTAATGTAACATATGCAATATGCAATTAATAGGCTCGGCTACTAATATGGCATATGAAATGATTTGAACAACATGCGATTTAAACACGTATTCAAATAAGATATTGAAATTGCAATGCAGTTTGAATGATGCACTGAGCTCGGTGCATGCAAGACAAGATAAATAGATGCAAGCATGCGATATGCTAATCAAAACATGACCCTAATCTAATCATCAAAAGCGATTAAATAAAAGGGAGAAAGACGTGGGGTTAGAAGACATACACGTACGCACGCACGCACACTTATTACAATATTATGCCCTCGCGAAGGGGGGTTCGAATAAATAAGCTAACCAACTAGCTACGCTAATTATTACAACACAATATTTAACTAACTACTCTAAGCTAATTAAATATTACAACACTTAACTAACTAATTACAAAGCAATTAAGTTAATTAATTACAACATAAATTAATCAACTAATCTACTTAAACATTTACAACATTTGCAAGCATCAGCTACAACTAATTAGCTTGGCAAGTTAACTAAATGGCCTCAGGAAACGAGGGATGCATGCATGCTCGGTTTCTCTACCCGAAAAGCCACCGCTTTGCTGCTACGAGCCTCTGTTTGCACATTTGAACACCAAAAATTCTACCAACTTCCAGAATACCTCTGCTCCACCTCAGGAACACACTGTGCAAGTTTCGTTGGTGGCTGACAGGGGGCCTGTCGGCTACCAATGGTGGCCGGTCAGCCACAGATGACATGAACTCCTCTTTTTGCTGCAACAGAGAGCAGACAGAGCAAAACAGTGTATTCTCACAGATTATTTGCACACTTTGCCTCTCTTTTTCATGGGGAGATCAAATGAAGGACAAAATTTGGGTTTACAAACCATCAATCAAGCAATTTCATTGCATGATGGTTTTTGAAACCAATTGTGCAAGTTCAATGAATGCAAAATGAGACCAAAGGACCATCACCCTATCATGCATGATCAAGGGCAATGGAGACCAAGGAAAATGGCACATTTCATCACTTTTGAGTATGAAATGTCTCATTTCCCTTGTGTTCAAACTAATGTCCGATTTGAACACATGCAATTCAACACAAAGAATGCTTATCTTGCCTCTTTTACTTGTCTAATTTTGTTTACTCATTTTAATTACCAAAGCCATTCTTTAATCCATTAAGTCCATTAGTGAGTGTCCTCTAATGGAAAGACGACTCAAACAACAAGTTGCTTTGGGCATGAAAGAGGCATTACACTGTTGGTAATGAACCCCCTAAGGGATTAAACCATTAGGTGTAACACCTACATTTCACACTTAGGCAAACAAGAGGTTTAAAGCCACTTTCAAAGCAAACAAAAGAGTGAAGACTTGAGGGAGATTGCAGAGATTATAGTGCTGAAATGAAGTGCAAAACAACACTAAAATATGCTATTAACTCAAAACAATGATAATTAAAACATTAAAACATCAAGCTAGTGAAGGAAATTGCACTACAATTATGCAATACAAGACTCAAATGAATTAACCAGCCCAAAACAGAGCCAAAACAGGTCAAAACAGAGCTTAAAACATGCTGGACTTGAGCCACAAAAAGCTAAAATAATAAGCTAACATGTGAGGTTAACTAGGCATGCAAACAAGACACAAGAAAGGGAGGCTAACCCCTCCAATTTTGGACTTCAAAATAAGGTTTTTACCACTAAAAAACCTCTGAAATTCAGTCGTTAAACGGCCCAAAAAAGTTGGTTTAAAAGTGATGACAAATGGTACAAAAGCTTAACAAACAAAGGAGCAAGAAGGATGGACCACCCCCTAACTCAGAGAGACCTCTAACCAATATTTTTAAGTCACAAAAATAGAGTTTTTGACAGTTCAAAATCAGCCCAAAAACAGTTGGAAAAGATGGCAAAACAAAGATACAAAACAAGTAAGGTAAGTGCTATACCTTTGAAGCAAAGCACAAAATAGCCAATAATCCAAGCTCAAACCACCTTCTAGAGCTCAAACAAGACTCCAAGTAATCTCAGTCCAAAGGTGAGAGTATTTGGATAAGGGTTGGTATGCAAAAGCTAAGGACTTGTGAGCAAATGTGTACAAAATATCAAGAGAGAGAGAGAAAGCTAGAGACAAAGAGATATTTTTGCTCTAATTTTTCTAGCCCTTCAAAATGGGGGAGGAACCCCCCTATTTATAGAAAAACACCCCTTGAGCTTAGAAACATCTCACCATACACGTGTATGGAGATGCAGCTCAGTGTGCAACAGCTGGTACAACTGTCAATAAATATCTGGAAAAAGGCACTGGTGGCCGACCGGCCACACCTATGGCCGACAAAAACATCCCATGGCCGACAGCCTTGGGTGGTGGCCGACAGGTCACCAAGAGGTCCAGACACCAAGTTTTGGTCTAAAACAAGGCATAGAAAGAATAAGGTTTAGAGGCTCAAAGACAAGGCGTTCTGCCGAGGACTTCGGGCACTGAAAACGAACACAAACAAACACAATCATCGAGTACACAGATGATGACGTCTAAGTCTTAAGGACTATAAAAAATGGGGTGTCTACAGTTGCCCCTTTTTGACAAAACTCGGAAGTCATGAAATGACAAGAGTGAATGCCAAAGCCTAGAGACGACCCATTTTTGACAAGGCCGAAGACTTGGAAAAATGAACAAGCAAGATAAAGAACGGTTGCACCAGCAGGCTACCTATATATCCCTTTGCAAGGAATCAAACCAGCATAGTTCTGAGGCAAGATGCAAGTGATATGCACAATGCAGAACATAACTTATGATCATGCAATGAGGCTGTAATGAAACATTTAAATGCAAATGCTATGTGTGGTTTGGAAATACTCTTCTGATCTTGGGAGACGTTGGCGATCCTCAGCTAGTCACCTGAAAAGGAATAAACACTCCGGTCGGGGGTGCCGGAATTAGCACTCCGACGGGCAAGTTAGTTCCTGCACTCAATATTGCTTGTATTCTAAGTTAAGCGAAATGGTTCTCACATACCTTTTACAGACGGTCACTCCTTTATTTATACTTGTTTACTAGGCCTCGGGGCCTGGCCCACTTTTCACTCATTATCCTCTTATTTACTCGGCTCCATAGCTCAATGGATATTCGGCCTATCTGTTGTATACGGCCCCGTGATCGTGGAGGACAGAGCCGAGTAATACCTGCTTTCTAGAGTGTACGCTTTTGATCATGTCATAAATCCGGCTCCCACAATTGCCCCCCAAACTCCTCATTGACGGTAGTTAATTGGCGTGTTTGGTTTCGACTGTGAAAAGTTAAGTGACATAAATTAGGCGGCTTCACTTATCCCAATGTGTATGTCAGTAAGCGCACGCCTTTTGGTCGTCATTAAACTTTCCCGCCTTATTCGTGTATCTCTCGCATTTATTACGATTTGAAACTTCAGTCCTTTCTAATGCATGCTTTTTCAAATATTTGGGCCTTCTGGATTGCCAGTCGGTATCCCTTCTCTGACTCGCGTTTTCTACAACTCTTCTCTGTCTATGCTTGTCTCCTTTGCCTCTCGTAAGTTTTCTTCTCTTCTCTTTGTAATCCTATTTTCCGTGTTTATTTTGGATTTGGCATACTCTTGTGTCCTCGCTAGAATGGCTAAGCATTTGAAAGACCTCCTTTCCGAGGGTCGTATTTTGGGGTTCCGACGACATTTTTCTATCCCTGATGATGTCCTCCTATCTCTAGTGATGGACAATACTCTTGAGATGGAGAGGGAGGATCAAAACACAATCGTTTTTCCTCTCCTATCCATTGCGGAGGGCGGAGTCCGTTTTCCCCTACATCCATTCCTTAGGGTCGTCATCCGCCATTGGAGTCTGATTCCTTTTCAACCCAATGTGAATTTTTTTCGGATCATCATGGGAATCAGAGTTGAACCGGCGCCTTAGGATCAACCTTGGCATTCCGGCCATCCGGCACTGCTATGCTTTAGCCAAATCTTCCGGTCGGCTCGGGCGGTACTTTCTCAGGGCCAAGGACACTGACCATCACTTGGTAACCATGCTTGCCAGTTCTGGCAAGCGAGTTGACGACATAATGGTCAATGTCCAAGGCAACTGGGAATTCGGCGAAGGCAAAGATCTCCTAGACCCTATTCCCAGACGAAAGGGTGAACCAGGTTGCCGTGTAGCTCCTTGTGTTTATTGATCTTTCTTTTATTCGGCTTTTTCTCCAAGTCTAACCCTTTGTTTTTGCAGAAAATAAATTGAAGAAGATTCTGACTTCGGCTGACGACGCAGTCCTCGCGAAAATTAAGACTACACTCAAGTACTTCGGTCATCCGAACGTACAAAAGCAAGGAAGAGCCGCCCACATACTCCTGCGGTATGAGCCTACTTATACTACATTCTCGGCCGCAGATGACATTCTGATCCCATTAGGCGATCAACACCTGACGGCTCTTATCTTCCCTACCTTCAAGAACCTTAGGCAAATTGGTCTCAACACTTCTGATTCGGAGCAAGACGTAGACCCAGTCGTCGAGGTCGTTGTCGAACCAATGAGAGAGTTCACTGAGAAGGCCGAAGAGGTCGACGAGGCTCTGAACTCAGCGTTTGAGGCAGCCGGTCTTAACCAACCTACCTCACCATCCACTTCGGGTCGAGCAGAGTTTTCCTTTGGAGATATCTTTGCAAATTTGGGAGACCTACTCGGCGATTTTTCTGAAGCTATGGCTGGGGAAAATCTCACGCAGATGGCGCGAAAGAGAAATGCTGAACGAATGGCCGCCCAAAAAAAAGCCGAGGCCGCCCATTCTGAACCTGCCCCGATTGAATCTTCGCAACCCGTTATTGGAGAAGAAACGGTTCAAGTTGTTGTGGCCGAGACGGGGAAGGAAGCTGAACAGCAGATTATAGAAGAACGGCTAATTCCAGACGAGCGGGGCGAAAAGTGTACCGCCGAGGGAGAGGCCGGCTCAGATGATAGTCCTGCTGACAAACGGCCTCACATAGAGGAGTCGGACGTGGTTGTTCCTTTCATTGTTCAGCCAAAGATCAAAAACATGCCGATCTCCTCTGACGCATCCGCCATGAAGGATCCAGCTGTAGCATTGAGCCTGGCGGCCTCAGTCTCCTTGCCGCCTGACAAGGCAGCCTTTCATGCCAAGTCGGATTTGGTGGCCGTAGCCTTATCTGCCCAGTCGACCCTTCTGGTAGGTGACCATCTCAACTCCTTTTGATGTTGCTTGCATACGGTATTTGACGATCCTAACTTGTTTTGCAGACTGTCGGCAGGATCGCCGACTTAGGCCGCCGCCAGCGTGATGTCGTGGAAAGGATTGGTCGTTTGCAGTCGGAAGTGGAAGGTCAGAAAAGCAGGATCGAGTTTGAGGCGATGAGAGCCGCGATGGAAAGTGCTCGAGCTGAAGTTGAGAAGGAGAGGGCTCGGACTGCTGATCAGCTCCGATCTGATACTGAGGATAGGGCGAACGCGAGTGAAGAATCGCTCAAGTTAGCCAAGGAGGCGCTTGCCAAGGTGGGGGCCGAGTTAGAAAAGTTGAAGATGGCCAAGGAAAAAGCCGATGCTGAGGCTTCTGTGGTATCTGAGGCTGGAAAGGGTGCCGCCCTCAAGGAATACGTAGATGAAGTGCCCAAATTCGAGAATCGGGCATTCAAACATGGGTGGCTCAAAGCCCTTGTTGCCGTTGGAGCTACATTGGCCTTGCCAATTCCATATGAGCAAGTGGACGTTGAGCCACTTGAGTCTGATCCCAAGGATTGATCTGGGAGACATTCTAGTTTTATTAAGTATTTTCAATTTCAATGTATGTTTTTGTTTAGTGGACTTCTATTAGTTCAAGGTAGTTTTCATGTATAAATTAGTTACTATCTGCGCTCAATTTATTAATGAAAATTTCTTTGTCATTTCATTACTACTTGTACGCAGTTTTTGATATTTAATGAAGAGTTTTTGCCTTTTATTACTTTGGATAAAATGATTACGTTCTGTTGTGCTTTCTAAGATTGAATATCCCACTGTGTGGCTGCCGATTGGATAATCAGTGTAATCTTGGCAATATTGATTTATCGTTCATATGCCGAATAGTTCATGGGTGTTGTACTATCGATTCATTGGGCGGAATCTACCTTTGCAGCAGCTGGTTCATGAATATTAAACGCCGAATAAGATGAACTTATGAGTATTGGTGAATTGATTAGTGGGGCGGCTAGGGCACTCAAGCCGAATGGATTGATGAATCTGCCCTTGCCCCAGCTGGTTCATGAACATTCAACGCCGAATAACACAAACTTATGAATATTGGTGAATTGATTAGTGGGGCGGCTGGGGCACTCAAGTCGAATGGATTGATAAATCTGCCCTTGCCCTAACTGGTTCATGAACATTCAACACCGAATAACATGAATTTATGAATATTGGTGAATTGATTAGTGGGGCGGCTGGGGTACTCAAGCCGAATGGATTGATAAATCTGCCGTTGCCCCAGCTGGTTCATGAACATTCAACACCGAATAACACGAACTCATGAATATTGGTGAATTGATTTGTGGGGCGGCTGGGGGCACTCAAGCCGAATAGATTGATAAATCTGACCTTGCCCCAGCTGGTTCATGAACATTCAGACGCCGGATAACAGTGTTTGGTGGGGGAACTTGGCTCGGTCGACGCTGGGCAGTTGAGGTTTCAAAATTAATGAGATTGCCTCGAAGGTGCTGCCCTCGTAGGGAATAAATGAATGAAGGTCCTATTTATGTGCTCAGTAAACAACTATGTCACGACCCAAACCCGCCCCTATTGGTTTAGCACCGTAACCGGCCAGTAATCTGAAATTACCGAAGGCCTGCTTAATAGTAAAACTGTAGTACAGAGTACAGGGGCTGGCGGAAGCCAAAACAGTAAATAGAAGACGTCTAATGAGCTGTGACATTCTGTATGCAAAAAGACCTTTCATACATATACACATAAACAGTACATATACATCCATATTCAGTTATCCAGGACAGGGACTTAATCCCTATTAGAATAGTACAGTAAAACATCATTCAGTCTATACAGTATTACAAAACTAGATACAAAAAGGGGAAATCTAAAACACCCCAAAAGCCCTAGTTTGAAGGACTTGGAACCTCTCTGTGAGGCACAGTGGTTGGCTTGACAAAACTGGAGTTTATCCCGACGCTCCTAGCAACGGTCTGGTGCCTGTACACCTACATATATATATGAGCAGTGAGCTAAAGCCCAGTGAATAACCTATGTGTAAAGAGGTTAAGAATGAATGTCCTTTCAGTATTGAAAACAGTCAATTAAGTAGTATATCAGTAATTCAGTTTGTGGCTCATATTTCAGGCCATAACAGTCATTCAAAAACTATAATAATCATATGTGGTACATCCAATAGCAAAACAGTATAGTAGGTCTTAACAGACCGAACAGTCAGTTGATGGCCATCATATTAGTAAACAGTAGTGGTTCCAACATGGGAACCGACAGAGATCTCTGTGACAGTAGCAATACAGTACAGTCATAGTAGGTTGCTAAGGATGCCATAATACAGTTCACAATTAGGACATCATTCATTCAGTAACAGTATCATTTCAGAAAACAGTACAGTTCAATTGTTCAGAAGATAATCATTTTTGAACATATCTTTACAACATTGTTACTCATAGAGTTCTGGGCTACAGATAAGCTAGAGCGTCTCCGGATGCCAACCCTACACAATTACAGAGTGAACATACACTAAGCTACACAGTCGGGAAAAATAATAACTTAATCCGTAATTTGCCTCGGTGTGGTTCTACATTAATATCCTCATTAAGATGCTTTAAACTAGGCCTAAGGATGCCTAGAATGAAATGAGGATGCAAAGATGCACTTTAAAAACGTTTTCAAAATTTTCAGAAAAACAGGGTCCCGCTCGAGCATGGCTTTCCTCGCTCGAGCGGACATGCAGCCAAAGATTCCTCGCTCGAGCGTCACTTTCCCCGCTTGAGCGGACTGCAAAATATGGCAAAAGTACTGGATGTGTGAAAATCACGCTCGACGGGCGCTCGACCCCTGCTCGAGCGTGTGACTCAGGTCCCCACTCGAGCGTACATTTCCCTGCTCGAGCGGACTATAAAACAATGCAAAGTGCTGGGAGCACGTATTTCACGCTCGAGCGCCACTTTCCCCGCTTGAGCGTGAGTCCAAATTCTGGAAATTCCAGATTTGAACCTCAAGCTCAAAACCAAGTTTTAATGCATCAAATTTGATCCTCTTGGGCTAATTTTCTGGAAAACACTTGTAAACTCATAATATAACATGTTTCAAAGCTCAATTTGAGAAATCAAAGCCCAAAGGTGAGTCAATTAAATACCAATTTCAAACCAACTTTCATGAACATGATGTACATGCAACATGCATGAATTGGAACAACTTCAAAGCTCAAATACATGCTCAAATGAGCTCATTACCTCAAAAGAAGATGAGTTCATGAACTATACTTAAGATATGGACATGCATGTGAGGAATTTATGAACTACAACCTCAAAACTTCAAGATATAGACATGCATGCAAGAATTAAGCTCTAATTCAACAATCTTAAATCAATTCTTGGCTCAACTCTTCAATTTAGCATGAAACATGCAAGAACTAACTTAAATACATAATTAAGGAGAGGTTTCTCCTACCTTAGGTGCTCAATCACAAGTATGGAAGCTCAATTATGCACTTATCCTTCAATTCCTTCAAGTCTCCAAGCTAAAATCTCAAGAACAACTCAATTCTCTCACACTCTCTCTCTTAGTCGGCTGAGGGCTCAAGAATGGGCTGATGAAATTATGTATCTAATGCATAATTCAAGCCTCAAAATATGATATGAAGTGGGCCACTAAGTGGCAAAGTTGTAAATAAGGCCAACTCTTGTAATTTATCGATATTTAATCTAGTTTAATCATACCAAATCAAATTTCAATTAAACATACCATCAAATCACATAAATTATGATTAACACATATCACTAATCAATTTCAAATTCGGCCGCCGATAAGGCCTTCAATTTGCAGTTTAAAACATAAAACATGAACAGATAGTTTAACAGTCGAACAGATAGAAATGCACTTAAACAGATACAGACAATCAATCAGTTCCAGATTTCAGTCAGTCAGTCAATTAACATGTTTAGTCTCAGTTTAGCAGTAATCAGTGGTTAATCAGTAAACAGTGGTGAGGGTTGTCACAGTCTCCTCTCCTTATAAAGAGTTTGGTCCTCCAAACTCGAATTACCTTCATTCTGGAAGAAAACAGGATTCAGTGGAAACAGTTCAGGATATCTCTTCAGCATATTATCTTCCCTTTCCCAAGTGGCATAGACGCCACCATGGTTTTGCCAGTCAACTTTCACTAACGGAATCTCTTTGTTTCTCAACTTCTTGATCCGTCTGTTTACAATCTGAATAGGCCGTTCCTCGTAAGTGTAGTCATCACTCAGCACTACAGGAGTAGGCTTAATCACATGGAAAGGATCTCGGAGGTAATCCCTCAACATAGAAATGTGGAAGACGTTATGCATATGCTCCATTTCAGGAGGAAGCGCTACTTGATACGCCACCGGATTGATTTTCTCAATAATCTCGTACGGTCCGACATACCTCGGCGCTAGCTTACCCTTGACTCCAAAACGAGTCTGGCCTTTCATCGGTGTCACTTTAACGAAAACATGATCACCTACTTCATATTCTCCGTCTTGCCTGCGGACATCCGCATAGCTTTTCTGTCGGCTCTGTGCGGTTTTCAGTCTCTGTTGGATCAGTTTTACTTTTTCTGTAGTTTCATACACAATCTCGGGCCCAAGCAAAGGCCCATCTCCAATTTCTGCCCAGTAAATCGGAGATCTACATTTTCTGCCATACAAAGCCTCGAAAGGCGCCATACCAATACTTGAATGAAAGCTGTTGTTGTAAGCAAATTCAGCTAAAGGCAAATGGTTCTCCTAATTTCCTTGAAAATCAAGGACACACATTCTCAATAAATCCTCCAGAGTTTGGATGGTTCTTTCTGACTGACCATCTGTCTGAGGATGGTATGCACTACTCAGTCTCAGTTCAGTACCCAACGCTGTCTGTAAGCTTTGCTAGAATCTCAATGTAAACTTCGAATCCCTATCAGAAACAATGGACACTGGCACTCTATGCAATCTGACAATCTCATCAATATAGATTACAGCCAATTTGTCCGCATTATAAATTGTTTTGACAGGTAAGAAATGAGTAGATTTAGTCAATCTATCAACAATAACCCAAATTGAGTCCATACCTTTACTGGAGTGAGGTAAACCAACAATAAAATCCATGGTAATATGTTCTCATTTCCATTCCGGTATCGGTAAGGGTTGCAGTAAGCATGCGGGTCGTTGATGTTCGGCTTTGACTTGTTGGCAATGAAGACATTTCGACACAAAATCCGCAATCTCTTTTTTCATTCCCGGTCACCAGAAATTCAATTTCAGGTCTTGGTACATTTTTGTATTTCCCGGATGGATAGATAGTTTTGAATTGTGGCCTTCTTGCAGAATTCTTCTTTTCAGTTCAGAATCACTCGGTACACACAATCTTCCCTGAAACTTCAACACATTATTCTCAAATTTGAAATTCGGCCTCGGTTTGGATTCTCGTTCTTTGATGATCTTCTTCAAGAAGTCATCCTGTTGCTGTTTTTCTTTAATTTCTTCAATCAGTGCCGGTAGATCAAAAATAGCAGCTATTGTTCCACCTTGTTCTCGCAAAACAATCTCAATTTTAGATTTTTCAAGGTCACAAAGCAACTCTTTCTGTCCGGTGAGTAAACATGCTAAATTTTCAATCGATTTCCGACTCAGTGCATCGGCAACGGTGTTAGCTTCCCCTGGGTGGTACAAAATCTGTAAGTCGTAGTCCTTAATCAATTCTAACCATCTCTGCTACCTCATGTTCAGTTCTTTCTGTGTGAAGAAGTATTTCAAGCTGTTGTGGTCGGTATACACTTCACACATCGCCCCATAAAGGTAGTGACGCTAAATTTTCAGTGCAAACACTACTGCAGCAAGTTCTAAATCATAAGTTGGGTAGTTCTTTTCATGCGGTCTCAGTTGTCGGGAAGCATAGGCAATAACTCTCCCATTCTGCATTAAAACACATCCCAAACCCTTATGAGAAGCATCACTAAAAATGGTAAAACCATCTGTACCTGAAAGTAGGGTAAGAACCGGTGCAGTCACAAGTCGAGTTTTCAACTCTTGGAGTGCTGATTCTCTTTGGTCAGTCCAGTCAAATGATATCCCCTTCTGAGTCAACTGTGTCAGTGGTAAGGCAATTTTGGAGAAGTCTTTGACAAATCTTCTGTAATACCCGGCTAGCCCCAAAAAGTTTCGGAATTCTATAACATTTGTTGGTCTAGGCCAATTTACCACGGCTTCAACTTTCTGTGGGTCAACTGAAATGCCATCTCTACTAATAACATGTCCCAAAAACATAACATGATCAAGCCAAAATTCACATTTACTCAATTTCACATACAGTTTCTGTTCTCTTAGGGTCTGTAAGGCAAGTCTCAGATGATGTTCATGTTCTTCTCTACTTTTAGAATAAATCAGAATGTCATCTATAAATACAACAATAAAGTCATCGAGGAATGGTTTAAAAATTCTGTTCATAAGGTCCATAAATGCAGCAGGTGCATTGGTAACTCCGAAAGGCATAATTAGGAATTTGTAATGTCCATACCTCGTTCGAAAAGCAGTTTTGTCAATGTCCTCTGGTTTAACTTTCAACTGATGATATCCGGATCTGAGATCAATCTTAGAGAACACTTGAGCACCCTGTAACTGATCAAATAAGTCGTCAATATGCGGCAATGGATATTTATTTTTCACAGTTACCTTGTTCAGTTCACGGTAGTCAATACAAAGTCTTAGTGAGCCGTCTTTCTTTTTCACAAACAAGACAAGTGCGCCCCATGGCGAAGTACTGGGCCTGATGAACTTCTTATCTAACAGTTCTTGCAGTTGCACTTTCAATTCTTTCAGTTCAGTCGGAGCCATTCGGTAAGGAGCTTTAGATACTGGCTGTGTACCCAGAATCACATCAACGGTGAACTCAATCTCCCTATCAATCAAATCCCCTGGCAGATCATCTGGAAAAACATCTGGGAATTCTCTGACTATAGGAATACTATTCACATTAGCGTTAACATCAGTAGATACAGTCAATACAGAACAGAAATACCCTTTACACCTCTTTCTAATCAGTTTGTATGCTTTCATAGATGAAATCAAATATGGGGGAGGTACCACTCCACTTCCGTTAAACACAAATTCGGGTAGGCCAGGTGGACGGAAAACAACTTGTTTTTGTCACACAGTCTATAGTAGCATGATATTTTGTTAACCAGTCCATTCCCAATATCACGTCAAAATGATCAATGTTCAGAGGCAGTAAATCAATATACAGATGCATATCCCCAACAATAATTTCACATGCAGGGTACATATAAGCACAAGTCACAGATCCCCCAACAGGTGAAGATACAGCTAACAAGTAATTCATGGGTTCCAATGGTCTATTCAATTTTCGCGAAAAAGCATGCGATACATATGAATGTGTAGACCGCGAATCAATCAGAACATATGCATTTTGAGTACAAATTGAGAGAATACCTGACACAACGGTCTCGGTATTCTGCACATCTCCCGGTACCAGTGCGAACACTCGGCCCTGTCTCATAGGCTCTTTTCCAGTCACTTTAGAGTTGGGTTTTGGTGGGGCAGTTGATGCTGCTACGCTTGGTGCAGCTTTACTATTGCCCTGAGGAGTGGAAGGGCAATCTTTGACCATGTGGCCCACCTTGCCACACCTGTAACAAGTACCAGAGATTTTATAACAAACTCCCTTATGATTCTTACCACATTCGGAGTAGGGCGGAATAGAGCGGTTTCCTTGACTAGAACTAGTCGTTGACCCCGTATTCTGTTTTTTGCTCAACGAATTGTTCCTGCCTTTCTTGAATTTAAGGCCTCGTCTCTTACCACGCCATTCAGATGCTGGTGTTTCAGTTTGTTTCAGTGCTTCAATATTTGATTCAGCTATAATGGCCCGGTCAAGAACATCCACATACTTGTGCAATTTCAACACATTAATTCTGTCAAGAACTTCGACATTAAGGCCGCCTTCGAATTTCCTGGCCTTCTTATAGTCAGTGTCAACCATGTGTGGTGCATATCTGGCAAGTTCAGTAAATTTCGATTCATATTAAGTAACAAACATGGTACCTTGCCTCAGCTGCTCAAATTCAGTCACCTTGCGGTCTCAGACACACTGTGGAAAGTATTTCTCAAAGAAGGACTCCTTAAACTGAGCCCAAGTCACAACTGTGTTGGTGTCACGGACCAGCATCCACCACCTTCTACCTTCTTCCTGTAAGGTGAAGGTGGCCAGTAATACTTTATGTGCTTCAAAGCACGGAAACACTTCAAATAACTTTTCTGTTTCAAGAACCCATGCTTCAACCTTCAAGGGTTCAAGGCCTCCCTGAAAGGATGGCGGTTTCATCTTGCTAAATTTTTGTGTCAGAGCTATGATGTCATCATTTACATTCTGTTCCGGCTGTATCGGAGGGTGTCACGCCCCAAACCCGCCCCTAAAAGTTTGGGCATGACCCATTCGAAACCAGACACTAAACCTGTTATACATATCTTATGGGGCCTGAATGGAAGCATGCAATAATATAAAATACATCGAATAACATCCATTGAGCTACTTCTAACATGCCAGGATCTCAATATCACACTAAGTAAATATTATACAGACAGTTTACATCCATATGCCTCGACTCAACCCCACAAATAGGCACATAACAAAAATAATAATGAAGAAGGAGTTATTTACAATCAACCCAAAAATAGACATCTAATGCATAAATTGAAACTCGGCAAAACTTTACAAAACGAACGGCTTCAGGTGGTGCCTGGACGCCTCAAGGTTGACAAGAGGAACACAAGCTTTAAAGGTTGGGACCGAACTCCCGATTGGCTACCTACAGAAACAGACAGACAAAATACAGAATGAGCGAACTCAGTGAATAATAGTTCATAAATATTGTGATATTTAACCTGACTAATCAAAACATATAGTTGCAGATACATATTATTAACTACATTCCGTGATTAATTCCAAAACAGCCATAGACCTACAGATGCAGAACGACCATAGGTCCAGGGATATCAGAAGTAACAGAAATAATAGACATAACAGAACTAACAGAAATAACAAAAACGCATAAGCGTGGGTAACAGAACGCATATAGCGTAGTCACAGAAGATACAGAACGCGTATAGCGTAGTCACAGAAGGTACATAACGCGTAAGCATGATAACAGAAATAACAGATGTATGGACTCAAGAGGTGGCTCGTACGGATTCCAGAGGTGGCTCCCACCAAAGTGTAGCACTTCGTTCCGTACAGCACTTTGTTCCATACCAGAAAATATTAGAACGACCTAACGGTCCAGAAATATCATAAACACAATCTTATCAGAAACAGAGTCTTATGCATTTCCAGATTCTAAACCATTTTCGTAATCATTTCCGTAATTATTTCCATATTCAGATTTTGCATAAGATCATATGTGGTACACCCATTAGCCATCAGATCAGGTAGGTCCGAAGACCACAACAGGTAGGTCCGAAGACCACAACAGGTAGGTCCAAAGACCACAAAGCTGATACCAACAGCCACGGTATTGTTACCCCCGGGCGAGGGCCATCCGGACTAAGGGTGCCACAAATACTTTTTAGAAAACTGAACATTCGTTCGTTCATTTCCAACATATCACAGCTTTTCAAAAATCAATCATTTCGTATCATGGTATACTGAAAATACATAACATAAGTTTAACAAAACGTTGTTGATAACTGTTAACACAAGACAACATAGTATATAGCTTGCACGCTTTCAGAAATACATACGTACTACAATTCTGTAATGTATATAGATACCATAACATCAACAGGCCGGAATAACTTATAAACCAACTTTACAGTGTTAATAGTTGTATGCAATTCGTATACAGAAGTATGGGTAATTCATAGAATGGTATATTGACAATAATCAATAGCCATAGCTCAAAATACGGAGTAGGTTCGAAATCATACCGATGTGTGCTAACTCTTTCAATGTTCACATCGATTCTCAATCAACAAACACGTTACCATATTAGCTCACGAAAAATAAAATGCTGTTAACAATATTCTTAATGGTAAACGAGGCATATTTGTACATTTGTAGTACTATTACTCACAGTGTTTAGATGCTAGGTCCGTCCCTGCAGCTAACCCTACACAATTCAATTCAACAACATTAACACAACCCCACGTAATCAACATAACTCCACATAATTATCACCATCCAATATAATCCAAACTATTTAACATCATTCCACTCAGTGCTACCAAATATAATTTCACATAATTCAAATTAAATTGCTAAGGCTCAATTTACATCACCCACATCATCAACAAACCCTTCCCCCCAATCTCCTTCCTCACTAAGACATGATTCACAAAGCTTCTAACAAGTTCATTCGCAAATTTAAACATAATTTCCAAGTATCACCAAATTCCAATTAAACTTGTATATACATAATTCAATACGTCAATTTCATTATTCTACATTCAATTTGGGTTAAATCTTTGGTTATCATCCTTAAGAAACTTAGGGTTTCAAGAAAATAATGAGATTTCAAGAAATAATCAAACTTATTAACCCAACACTATTTTTCCATCAATTACACATCTAGGACTCATAAACCATTATTTAAACCCATCAATTAACTCCCAATATCTTCAAACCATAAAACCCCCAATGTTCAAACCCCAAAATTCCCAAAATCTCATAATTTCTTCCATATACATAACATAAATGAAAACTTGCACCATTATACAATGAAGACACCTCCAACCTATCTATGGGTGTAAATATTAAAGAGTCTTCAACCCTTACCTCAACAATCAAGCAAAGGGGTGAGCTTGAGAAGAAACTTTCACCAATCCAAATTTTAATCGGGTAAAAACATTGATCCTCCTTAGTTCTCCATCCTACATGCCAAAACCATGGTGGATTGTTGATAAAAATGGGTGAAATCAAAGGTTTGAGAGTTAGGGTTTCGGACTAAGGCAAAGAGGAAAGAAGAGGGTTGAAGAAAATCTATGAAATGATCCAAAAATCCCGTTCTTAAAGCTGCTGTCCCGCAATTCCCGCTCGAGCGGACTGTTTTCCGCTCGAGCGGACCTGCCCTCAGCACAGATTCCGAAACTTTGAATAGGTATAACTCTCCCATCCGAACTCCGTTTTAGGTCGTTCTTGTGTCCAAATTGAAGCCCCGGAAATAAGCTTTCCAATGGTTCTAACCTCACATCCAAATTCAAAGTGTGGACAAAGAAAAGGATAAAAGAGTGACGGCTGGTCGCCGACAATTTATTCTAATTAAAGCTTTTGGCCCAATCTTACTTTGCCATCATATTACCACCACAACCAATACTCCAAAATAAAATAAGAAGGTTCCAAATACACTAATAAAAATGTCCAAAACAAACCCACGCCTCAGAAATACAACTCAACCTAGAGGCCCGCTCGAGCGTCAACTCTTCCGCTCGAGCGTGCAGACCAACAAAGCCGTCCGCTCGAGCGTAAACTCCCCCGCTCGAGCGGAGAATCACAACTCCCAGAATCTCAGGCCGTCTGCACAATTGCTGGAAACTCCAAAAGTCCGCTCGAGCGTCAACTCTTCCGCTCGAGCGGAGGGAAGAATTCTGGGTCGTCACAGAGGGGGTGGGGGCTGTTGGTTCTGTTGTTATTGTTGCCTTAAGGCTTCAATCAGTAATTCAACAGTTCTTTCCAGTCTTGCCATTCTGGCTTCGGATGATTCAGTTTCATCAGTAGTTCCTGCATTATCCATTTCACTATATGCAACATAGTAATAATAAACATAGGAAGTTGCATACTTTAAACATGTTAACACATTAGCACATATAATCATGTCATGTCCACACACACTTTTCATGCTCATGCAATGCCCTATTACTTTTCTAGGACATCCTATAGCTCATTGGGACACGTGTGTGCGGTATAACTCGTGGTTTAATATCGCTCTGATACCACTCTGTCACGACCCAAACCCGCCCCTATGGGTTTAGCACCGTAACCGGCCAGTAATCCGAGATTACCGAAGGCCTGCTTAACAGTAAAACAGTAGTACAGAGTACAGGGGCTGGCAGAAGCCAAAACAGTAAATAGAAGACGTCCAATGAGCTGTGACATTCTGTATGCAAAAAGACCTTTCATACATATACACATAAACAGTACATATATATCCATATTCAGTCATCCAGGACAGGGACCTAATCCCTATTAGAACAGTACAGTAAAACATCATTCAGTCTATACAGTATTACAAAACCAGATACAAAAAGGGGAAATCTAAAACACCCCAAAAGCCCTAGCTTGAAGGACTTGGAACCTCTCTGTGAGGCACAGTGGTTGGCTTGACAAAACTGGAGTTTATCCCGACGCTCCTAGCAACGGTCCGATGCCTGTACACCTACATATATATATGAGCAGTGAGCTAAAGCCCAGTGAATAACATATGTTTAAAGAGGTTAAGAATGAATGTCCTTTCAGTATTGAAAACAGTCAATTAAGCAGTATATCAGTCATTCAGTTTGTGGCTCATATTTCAGGCCATAACAGTCATTCAGAAACTATAATAATCATATGTGGTACATCTAATAGCAAAACAGTACAGTAGGTCTTAACAGACCGAACAGTCAGTTGATGGCCATCATATCAGTAAACAGTAATGGTTTCAACATGGGAACCGACAGAGATCTCTGTGACAGTAGCAATACAGTACAGTAACAGTAGGTTGCTAAGGATGCCACAATACAGTTCACAATTAGGACATCATTCATTCAGTAACAGTATCATTTCAGAAAACAGTACAGTTCAATTGTTCAGAAGATAATCATTTTTGAACATATCTTTACAACATTGTTACTCACAGAGTTCTGGGCTACAGATAAGCTAGAGCGTCTCCGGATGCCAACCCTACACAGTTACAGAGTGAACACACACTAAGCTACACAGTCGGGAAAAATAATAACTTAATTCGTAATTTGCCTCGGTGTGGTTCTACATCAATATCCTCATTAAGATGCTTTAAACTAGGCCTAAGGATGCCTAGAATGAAATGAGGATGCAAAGATGCACTTTAAAAACGTTTTCAGAATTTTCAGAAAAACAGGGTCCCACTCGAGTGTGGCTTTCCCCGCTCGAGCAGACATACAGACAAAGATTCCCCGCTCGAGCGTCACTTTCCCCGCTTGAGCGGACTGCAAAATATGGCAAAAGTACTGGATATGTGAAAATCATACTCGACGGGCGCTCGATCCCCGCTCGAGCGTGTGACTCAGGTCCCTGCTCGAGCGTACATTTCCCCGCTCGAGCGGACTGTAAAACAATGCAAAGTGCTGGGAGCACGTATTTCACGCTCGAGCGCCACTTTCCCCGCTCGAGCGTGAGTCCAAATTCTGGAAATTCCAGATTTGAATCTCAAGCTGAAAACCAAGTTTTAATGCATCAAATTCGATCCTCTTGGGCTAATTTTCTGGAAAACACTTGTAAACTCATAATATAACATGTTTCAAAGCTCAATTTGAGAAATCAAAGCCCAAAGGTGAGTCAATTAAATACCAATTTCAAACCAACTTTTATGAACATGATGTACATGCAACATGCATGAATTGGAACAACTTCAAAGCTCAAATACATGCTCAAATGAGCTCATTACCTCAAAAGAAGATGAATTCATGAACTATACTTAAGATATGGACATGCATGTGAGGAATTTATGAACTACAACCTCAAAACTTCAAGATATAGACATGCATGCAAGAATTAAGCTCTAATTCAACAATCTTAAATCAATTCTAGGCTCAACTCTTCAATTTAGCATGAAACATGCAAGAACTAACTTAAATACACAATTAAGGAGAGGTTTCTCCTACCTTAGGTCCTCAATCACAAGTATGGAAGCTCAATTATGCACTTATCCTTCAATTCCTTCAAGTCTCCAAGCTAAAATCTCAAGAACAACTCAATTCTCTCACACTCTCTCTCTTAGTCGGCTGAGGGCTCAAGAATGGGCTGATGAAATTATGTATCTAATGCATAATTCAAGCCTCAAAATATGATATGAAGTGGGCCACTAAGTGGCAAAGTTGTAAATAAGGCCAACTCTTGTAATTTATCGATATTTAATCTAATTTAATCATACCAAATCAAATTTCAATTAAACATACCATCAAATCACATAAATTATGATTAACACATATCACTAATCAATTTCAGATTCGGCCGCCGATAAGGCCTTCAATTTGCAGTTTAAAACATAAAACATGAACAGATAGTTTAACAGTCGAACAGATAGAGATGCACTTAAATAGATACAGACAATCAATCAGTTCCAGATTTCAGTCAGTCAGTCAATTAACATGTTTAGTCTCAGTTTAGTAGTAATCAGTGGTTAATCAGTAAACAGTGGTGAGGGTTGTCACAAACTCAGTCCAGCTCTTCGAGGAAAATTAAACAAGTGCGAATGTCGAATAGACTCTTTTTTAACAGCAAAGGGGAAGCGAGGATACTAGCTGAGCTGGGTGGAGACATTAATCGAAGTGGTGAACCTTTGCGCACATGAGGTAGGAGTTCGAGGGACTGGGGGAGACGCCAATCTCCTCGACGTCGAAGTAGGTCGCCCAAGAGGGACAAGCAGCCACAGAGCAAATCTCCGCAACCCCGTAGTGAAAGGGAATCCGACGCGATTCCATGCCCATTGAGCTTTGCAGTTTTCATGGGGAATAGACCCATGACAGAGGCGGATTCGATCGTTCGAGATCCAAATGTGGCGGTCGAGTTTGCTCGACAAATTTTTCCGCCTGAGGTCCAGCAGTCGATGGTAGGCCGTCAAGACTTCGAAGTGTTTCATGAAGGTGATCACGGGGCGGTGAAGGGGCTCTACACTGCCTACGAAATCGGCATTGCGTCTTCGCGCTGCCCGCTGAGAAATAGAGAAGAAGGATGAACGCATTCGGAGCTTGGAGGCTCGCGCGGAGGCGGCTGAGCGTGAGCTAAGGAAGACCAAGCACTACAACAAAAAAGGGTTTTTACGACGCGCAATGCAAGCCGTAAAAACACTTCTACGACGTGCAGCGCGCGTCATATTATGACCAGTCATGGAAAGTCATTCACTTTCAACGACCTACTTTGTACGCCGTTAAAAACTATTTAACGACAAATTTTGTACGTCGTTGTTACTTTTTCTACGACATGCTATAGTATGCCGTTAAAAACTATTTAACAGCAGATTTTGTGCATCGTCGTTACTTTTTCTATGACTACTTTTGCACGCCGTTAAATGTGTATATATATGTATATGCTGTGTGAATGTAGAGAGAGAGAGAGAGAGAGAGAGGAAGAGAATTCTAGAAACCCTAATTGTTGGATTTAGGGGAAAATCAATGAGAGAGAGAGAGAGAGAGAGAGAGAGAGAGAGAGAGAAAATTTATGACATGTATACTTTACCATCTGGTGTATAACAAGAACCAGGGTGGGGAGATCGTCATCGATGTCCTGCAACAACAGGCTGAGAGAGAGAGAGAGAGAGAGAGAGAGAGAGAGAGAGATAGGGCGGTAATGGAGGTCATGGCGAGCCGCGCGGCAGTCGTAGTCGCAGTGGCGTCGGAGGCAGAGGGGAAATAGAGAGAGGAAGCGAAGAGTTTCTGATTTGGATTGAGTGTGGAGGAGATCTGTTGAGGTTAGGGTTTCTGATTTGGGGGTTGAATTGGGCTTTTATTTTATTTTTATTTTTATTTTTATTTTTTTTTTATTTTTATTTTTATTTTGGTGTTTGGCGCTCAAAATTTTTATTTTGGCGCCCATTTTTATTTTGGTCATACTATTCATGACAGAAATTGCATGTCATGAAAAGTAAACATTTTTAACGGCTAGCATATGTGCGTCGTGGAAAGTATACTTTTTAACGACTGACTTTTTGTGCGCCGTAAAAAGTGTAATATTTTTAACGACTGACTTTTTGTGTGTCGTAAAATGTTTAATATTTTTAACGACTGGTGTACGCGTGTCGTGTATAGTTGATGTATTAACGGCATGCTATATGCACGTCGTAAAAAGTTTTATTATTTACGACTAATATTGTAAGCCGTAAAAAAATCATCATTATTAGTATTCACGGCCTACGCAATAGACACGTCGTGGTTGGGAAATTATTTACGACATGCAAAAAAAGCAAGTCGTAAAAGTGAGAAACCACAGCTTGCATTTACTGTATGTCGTTAATGTGGAGCCGTAAAAAATCACTTTTGTTGTAGTGAAGGCCATTCAGCCAATTGTTGTCTTGCCAGGAGGAAGATCAATAACATCCCGAGTATGAGTTTTGTCCAAAGCTTGAAGTTCATCAGTCATAGCTTGCTGCCAAAGAGGATTAGTACAAGCCTCACGATAGGAGGTAGGTTCATAAGTAGAAAAGGCAGCAGACCCAACAATATAATCATGAAGATGAATAGGTGGTTGAGTTACCCAATGCGGCTGACCCGTGAGAGGATCGGTAAGAGGAGCTAGCGAAGAAGGAGGAGACGGACTAGAAAGTGCAAGGAGAGATAGACCATCAGGGAGAGCATTCTGGCCGGGATCAGGGATCAACAAGGGCATCTTGATGAAGGAGGAACCTGTATCAAAGTTATTAGAGAAGAAATCGAGAGAAGGATTAGTAAAGATGACCGGAGTGGAGAGTGCGGGTAAATGAAAAGAGGAGAGAGGAAAACATTTTGTGCTCCCATAAAATTACATGGTGGGAGATACGAAGACGTTTAGAGAGAGGATCCTAACAGCAAAAACCTTTATGTTCAATCCCATATCCAAGAAAGTAGCAAAGATGAGAACGAGGTTCAAGCTTGGTGTGTTCATGGGATTAAAACAGAACAAAGCAGGTAGAGCCAAAAACCTGAAGATTGGTGTATGGAGGGGGAGTGCCATGTAGACGTTCAAAAGGAGTTTGATTATGGATGACAGGAGAAGGAACACAATTGATAGTGTACACAGCAGTAAGGGCAGCTTCTTCCCAAAAGTTTTCAGGGCAGGAAGACAAAAGAAGGAGAGCGTGAGTAGTGTCAAGAATGTGCCTATGTTTCCATTCAGCAAGTCCATTTTGTTGGGACGTGCCAGCACAGGAACGATGAGGCTGAGTACCATGACTTTGAAGAAAGGAAAGGAAATCGGTATCCCGATATTCCATAGCATTGTCAGAGCGAAAAATTTTCATGGTTTTGGAAAATTGGGTGTGGACCATTTTGGCAAAGCTATAATAAATATGTTTAAGTTCAGACCGAGTTTTCATGAGAAAAAGCCAAGTAAATCGGGAATAATCATCAATAAAAATAACAAAATAACGAGATCCCCCCATGATAGTAGTAGGGGACGGGCCCCAAATGTCCGAATGTATGAGATCAAAAGGAGCACGAGAAACAGAAGTACTTTTATTGAAAGATAAAGCAGGTTGTTTTGCAAGTTGACAGGGTATACAATCAAAAGTATCTTGAAATACATGACCCAATTGACCACTAGAAACCAAAGACTTTAAGCAACTAACAGAAAGATGTCCTAAGCGACAATGCCAAAGACGAAAATGAGATAAAGAGGAAGCAGATGCAAGAGCAGCGATCTGTGGGAAGTCCGGAACATGAAGTTGAATGAGTTTATAGAGACGTCCATGCTTACGGCCGATCCCAATAGTCTGTCCCGTCTGAGGGTCCTGTACCAAACAACCATTAGCAGAAAATGTGACGTTTAGACCAAGCTCACATAATTGACTAATAGAGATAAGGTTTAAGGTTAGAGCAGGGATATGATAAACTTGAGGTAAAGATAACTGAGAGGTGGAAACAATCCCAACATGATTGACAGACATGAGAGAACCATCAACAGTATGAATGGAGGGAAGATGAGTAGAGGGAGAGATGGAGAAGAATATAGTAGAGCTAGAAGTCATATGATTGCAACTGGCAGAGTCAAAATACCAAGAAGAGTTACTTGGAGTCACAGACAAAGCAGTAGGAGGAGGTGTACCAGAGATAGAGAGAAACTGTTTGAACATGGCTTCTACATCAGTGTGAGAAAAAAAAGGGGTAGACGGAGCAGGTGACTCAGAGAAATCCTCAGAGACAGCAGCAGCAGTGTGATGAGACTGATTCCCGGAACTATGGGAGCTTCCCCGGGAAGAACCACTGCGAGAGGAGTGGCTAGTGGAGGATGATCGGGATGGATTGCGAAAACAATCCTACTGTAGATGACCAGGACCAAGTTTGTTGCAGTATCGGCAGGATCTGACAGGGCAATGGACCAGGAGATGAGTTGAAGGAAGGCCCCGATTCTGACAATAGAGACAGGCAGTGGTCCGCTGGGTAAATGATGGCCGTGACTGAGGAGTGGCAAGAATAGAGTCCACATGATGAGTTTGGAGAGTACCAAGACGAGTCTCCTCAGATAGCGGCTCAGAAATAGCTTGTTCAAGAGTGGGCAACGGAAGGCTATAAAGAAAAGAGGCACGCACGGGCTCAAAACAGGGAGTGAGAGCCATGAGAAAGTGAACCAACCGCTACTAATTACGATAGGTAGTAAATAAAGCAGCATCTTCTTGGTGAGGCCATGCCGGTTCTGAGAGAGCAAGCTGGTCCCAAACAGAATACATTTGAGAAAGAAAGTCATTAATAGACTGACTGGATTCTTGGCGCATGCGGTGAAGTTGGCTCTGAAGTTGATATTGATGGGCAAGACCAGTAGTCTGGTATCGTTCTTTCAAAAAATCCCAGATGTCTTTTGCAGGAGTGGTTACAAAGTCAAGCTGAAAACGACCAAACTGAAGACTGATAGAGGGAACAGAGGTATTTCGAAACCAAGTAATGATCTGGTAGTTCTTACTGTCCCATTCCTCAAGTCGGTCTTCATATGTAGCAGTAGCAGTTGCATTGGTGTCTTTCACCGGTTGGGTCACATCCCCGGTGATAATGCGCCAGAGCTTCTTTCCTTTGAGGAAAGAAGACATGGCTTGGGCCCACAGAACATAGTTGGAACCATTAAGAATAACAAAAATTGGATGGGAGGCATCATGACGATCCATAATAATAGTTCAGGAGGGCTAAATAAATAGGAACAGACCTATATGAGCAAAATTAGGTAAAACAGAGTGTACCAGTGAGTCCGGAAGGTCGAAAATAGCTAGAAAAGGTGTGCTGTGCAGAGATGACGTTAGCAGAGGCTAAAATGATGTCAGCGGTGCACAATAGCAGGTTGCAGTGAGGAGCACGATAGGAGGAAGGACATGCGGCGCACCGTAGCAGATTGGCGCACGCGCGGCGCACGGGAGCAGATTGGCGCACGTGGGTGCACAATAGTGGAACGGCGCACGTGAGGCGCACAGCAGTAGGCGCGGTGCATGAAAGAGCAGGGTTGACGTCAGACGCTGACGTGAGCAGGCAACAGAGGGCGCGTGAAGGCGTGTGTGCGAGTGGCGGCGGAAGCTGAGACACGCCGAACACAAAGGTGGTGCGTGGAGGCGCGTGACGGCGTTTCTGATGAAGGGCGTGGTGCCGTTGGAATCGTGAGGTGATTCTGAGCTGTTTGGTGTAGTGCCACTGTATACGGAACTAAGCACCAAAAACGAAAAATGCCAGAAGTGTATAACTGGGCTCTGATACCATGTAAGATTGGTAGAGAGAGAGAAAAAAAAAAGAGACTGAATGAAGTGTTTGTTATATTCAGTATATTGTTTACAAGAGTGATGATTCTCATTTATAGAGAAGAGCACCGAAAGGAGAAAGAAACATAATAATGAAAGCTATGCACTATGAAAGCATAATAATGAAAGTGTGTGTTAGTGGTGTTCCCTTTACAGCATATGTCTAATGTATTCCTTTAGAGCATATATCTAATGTATATTATATATATTAACATTTACAATGTATTCGGCTTTAGTTTTGGATCACTTCATCATCTTCATGAACCAGTCTTGGGAATGAAAAAATATTTGTTTGGTTTGTTTTTGGGAGAGTTGTTTTTGAAAAAAATTTGGAAGAGTTGTTTTATAAATTTTTTTGGTTTGTTTGGTTGTATATTTTGAGAGACAAATTTTTTTTAGGAGTTTGGGATGATTTGATATTTTGGGAGAATTGAGTAGATGTGTGTGAGAGAAAAAGTGATTGAAAAGGAGAGAGGAGAGAGAAAAAGTGATTGATTGATGTGTAAGAGAGAGAAAGTGATTTTGAAAATTTTTTGAGAAAAATCTCAAACCAAACAAATTTTTGGAAATTTTTTTCTAAAACTCATTTCCCAAACTCAAACCAAACATACCCTTTGTTTTTTGTCTTCTTTTTTTTCTTGGCTCTTTGTATTGAAATAATATATTTTTAAAAAAAATGAAAAATGATTCAACCAGACCCATTAATTTCTATTTGAGAGGGTAATTTGTAAACAAATTGAGTCGAGTTAGGAATAGTCTTCTTTGGGAGTCGGGCCGCGCAAATGGGCCGAGATAAGGGCTGGTGTAGCTCGGTCTTAGGCCAAGAAGACATCTCATATTTCGGATTTGGGCCGAACTATGGACCGAGGTGTTTGGGCTTCGCAAGTTGGACCTCGTCCTTGTTAGTTCGGTCGAAGATTGCTGTAGTTACCTCGGTCTAGACAGACATGACCGAGGTATCAGTGGGGGGAGAACCGAGTTAAAAGATAGCTCTGCAGGGCGTCATCTCAGAGTCAAGATTGACAGTGGTGCTTAAAGTATCACCGAGCCGAAATAACTTGGTTGACCGCAATATCAGCCGAGGTAAAGGTGTGAACCGAGGTAACAACAATAGCGAGGGCCGAGCTGTGTATAGCTCGGTAGGGTGGCATTCGATAGATCAGCTTTCGATCACACGGTCCGAATGGCAGGGGACCAAGATAAGGCAGTTCGGTCAAGAATGTATAACCGAGGTAAAGGGTTCAGCCATCTCACTTGGCTTGCAGTGATGAGACTCCTAGTAGGACTCTGCTAAGGAGAGTTAGTGTCCTACTGGGATTATGCAAAACTATCTCACTTGGTTGGTAGTGAGTAGGAGTATGACTCCTAGGAGGACTCTACTAAGGAGAGTAGAGTCCTACTAGGATTGTGCAAAACCATCTCACTTGGTTGGTAGTGAATAGGGTGTGTGATTCCTAGGAGAACTCTCATAGGGAGAGTTGGAATCCTACTAGGATTGGGCCCAAGCCAAGTCTATAAAAGCTCATGACCAGACCTATGTACAGGTATCTCAATCCCAATTCTTACTCTAGAATACACAGAGCTTATTATCTATTGTCTAGTTGCTGACTTAGGCATCGGAGGGGTTTCCGGCACACACCCGCCAGTTAGCTCGCGTTTGTGTTTTCAGGTGGCAAAGCAACATTGTTTGGAGGAGTGCAAACTTGATCAATAGGATCATACGAGAAGAATTATTTCGTGCTCGTACACTATTCACTTTTGTTTCGTATTACACATGCAAAATTTTCATTATTAAAATTATATTTGGATTTATCTTATTATTGTCTAAAATTTGAATTTATAAAGAATTTGTATAAAGAAAATAAAAGAACAAACAAATCCCTTCTGTTTCCCGCAAATCTTTAATTTCGAGTGCCTTACTCATAGTGACGCATAACTTGAAGGACAAGTTCAAATTACATCCCCTAAAAATATTAGATTTGTGACTGAAAATGAAAAGCTGCGTCAATGCTGTATTTGGGTTTATGATCACAAAACTACATATATTGTTCATACTGTATTTGGGGTTATATACACCACATATATATATATATGTAGTCAACTGTAATTTTTAATTCATACTGCAAAACAACATATATTGTTCTGATTAAGACCAACAAGAAACATAAGTAGATTCAAAACGAAGAGAACATCAAAAGTGAATCCTAATCCCTGTCAAACCCATAACCCCAAGTTGTTGATTTTTCATTCTAAATAACGATTGTTGCGGAAGTAGCCAGCTGGGTCACTCTCAAAGTCATCTCTGTTACTAGCAATAAATCGCTTTTCACGTCGCCGTGTTTCCGTCGCTCCCGTCGGTGGTTCCTAGAACCACTGTTTCGGATCATGCTATAATTTCTCAATTTGAAAGCTCTTTTAAATCAATTTAAGAAGGAAAATGTTAAAAATAGTACTTAAAATTATTGTTAGTGTTAAAAATGTGTGAAAGTATTTTAAATATACGTGAAAATACTATAATTTTTTTGATACTTTATGTTTCTTATCGATAATTTTTAAGGTTGTTATTAATAAAACGCTTTTAAAAATATTGAAAATCTTAACGTAGCTTGGTCTTATAGATTAAAATATTTAAATCTAAAAATAAAAAAAAAAAAATCAAATTCAGCAGGTTATTTAGGCCAATGTCCACCCTGATTGAATACAAGGCACACACACAAATAACAATTTAGGTATGTATACACATCAATTAGCCATAAATACTATTTGCCTGTGTCATGAACGATATAGATTAAGGGGTTATTTGATATATTCTTGTGGGGATATATTTTCTGAGTACCAACACGTGGCAAGGTGACGCCGACGTGTCAGCCGAGGTGCCACGTGTCTTGGTCATGACGCCGAGATCATCTCGGCTAGGCCGAGGTTATCTGCAAGGATACCGGATTCCGAGATAAGCGGATGAGGGACAAGAGTCCTAGAATGGGAGAAGACTTCAGTTTGGGTAAAGATAAGACTCTTAGAGAGTTTATCCTAATCCCACTGGGAGTCCCAGATTAGCAGTAATCCTAAGTCCATTAGGGCCAGGCTCTTATTGGGACTAGGATTGTATTGGCTATAAAAGAGAGGCACCCCTATGGGTCTAAGGGATGCTTTTTGATACTCAAGCTTGTGAGTTGAATAGTTGATTTATCTTTGAGAGATATTGAGTACTGACTTGATCGTCGGAGTACCCCCGGGTGGCGAGCCACCGCGGGATTCGTCTCTTTCTGTTGCAGGTTATCTAGAAGCCATCTATTCTGCTGGTGCTCACCAACTGATCACTAAGGTGGGCAGTGTGATCGGAAAATCACTCACACAATTTGGCGCCATCTGTGGGAAAGAAAGAAGAATAGATGGCCAATGAAAGAAAGAAGAATAGATGGCCAATGACGGACAGAAGGATCAGACTGGAGACAACGCTCCTGCTGGGAATGGGAGACCTATCAACCTCGACGTTGAAGGGGACAACCGCAACACAGAAACTCGTGACCAGAGTCACGGAGTGAAAGACGCCGGCTAGGAAGGTGACGCACCTAAGACAACAGATCGAAGCGGATACTACAACGAAGATGATCTCCAGGTATGGAAGGATAGATACTTGCGGAGGAATGAAGACCCTTCCAGAAGGGATGCAAAGATTGGAGGCATGAGTGCTCCAAAGGAGATAATATTCAAGTATAGAAGAACTCATCCTGAGTGAGCAGATCCCGGATTTCAGATCCTAGATCTCGAATCCGAGAAGACATGATCTCAGCCTAGACAAGTAGGCCCGAGAAGACGAGAGCTCAGCCTAAGTGAGCAGATCCCGGATTTCAAATCCCGGATCCGTGATCTCGCCCTAGATAAGTAGGTCCGAGGAGAGAAGAGCTCAGCCTGAGTGAGCAAATCCAAGATTCTAGCAGACAAGATCTCAGCACTTAAGTCCGAGAAGAGAAGAGCTCAGTGAGCAGATCTCAGATCTTAGAAGATAAAAAAGAAAACACACAAGGTTGGACTGCAATTAGCCAGGTTGAAGACCTTTTATAAGGTTCGCAAAGGAGTATGTGGAAGCCATGCAGGGGGCAGGGAGAAGAAGAATATGTTTACCACTTGTTGAAATTTGTAGCAATTTACAAGTTGGTTAAACCGAGATGATGCTTAACTGAAGTTAAGCCGAGATAATGCTTAACCGAAGTTAAGCCGAGATGATGTTTAACCGAAGTTCAACCGAGATGATGCTTAACCGAAGTTAAGCCGAGATAATTCTTAACTGACGTTAAAGCCGAGATGATGTTTAACCGAAGTTAAACCGAGATGATGTTTAACTCTTGTTGAAATTTGTAGCAATTTACAAGCTGAAGTTAAGCTGATTCCTTATCTTCACTTGTTGAAATTTGTAGCAATTTACAAGTTGGAGTTAAGCTGATTCCTTATCTTCACTTGTTGAAATTTGTAGCAATTTACAAGTTGAAGTTAAGCTGAGATGGTTCCTTATCTTCACTTGTTGAAATTTGTAGCAATTTACAAGTTGAAGTTAAGCTGATTCCTTATCTTCACTTGTTGAAATTTGTAGCAATTTACAAGTTGAAGTTAAGCTGAGATGGTTCCTTATCTTCACTTGTTGAAATTTGTAGCAATTTACAAGTTGAAGTTAAGCCGAGATTACTGTTTCCCTTCGCTTGTTGAAATTTGTAGCAATTTACAAGTTGGAATTAAGCTGAGATTATTCCTTATCTTCACTTGTTGAAATTTGTAGCAATTTACAAGTTGAAGTTAAGCCGAGATTACTGTTTCCCTTCGCTTGTTGAAATTTGTAGCAATTTACAAGTCGAAGCAAAGCCGAGGTTATTACTTAAACACTTATAGCAATCTGCAGCAATTTACAAGTTGAAGTAAAAGCTAAGTATATTGTTTAAACACTTGTTGAAATTTGTAGCAATTTACAAATAGATCATTGTTTAGCACTTGTTATAACTTGAGAAAAGTTTGCAAAGTTAACATTGAATAGTATATGTTTTATACTTGTTGAAATTCATGAAAAGTTTGCAGGTCAGTATCTTGCCGAAGTAAAACTTGTAGTTATTATACCCGAGGTATGTAACCCCGAGAAGATTGCACAAAGGAGCAAAGTATGAAAGGCATGCAAAATGTTCTAAGTATAGAATCATGCAAAAGCAGTCAAGAGAAGAGAAAGGTACAAATACTCAGAGGAGACAAATTGTATTAAGCATAAAAGTAGAAAACAAAGGCACATTGGCCATATGAAGCAGCTTACACATTTCTAAAACAAAAGAAGCACAAGAAAGTGGTGCAATAGTGCGTGTATTCAAGATTTGGGCAAAAGCAAGAATCTGGAAAAAGACACAGAAAACAGAAACAAGAATATAATTCGTAATCAGGAATGGTGATGAAGCTATCAGGAAATCAAAACAAAAAGATTGCACAGGTGTGTCAAGCCAAGAACAGTGGCAGAAATCAATAGATGTATGAACAGTGTGTATTCAAGAAGATTATTTGGAAACAACAGGTAAAACAACAATGGTGATTAACAAATGAAGCAGAGCTTCTTGGAAAGCAACAAGCAATAAAACCAGGAGGAACAGTGGCTTACCAGAAAGAGGGAAGTCGGAATGAGAATTGCCAAAGTCTGACGACGGATACGAAAATGACAGAATGACGTAAACTTCACTGAAGGAGAGGAACAAAGACAGTTGCAGAGCTTGAAAGCTTGAAGCAATGACGGATTTAAGCAAAAGAGCTAGAAAGAAAAAAAGCCAGAAGATTTATGAAAGATTGAGCTTAATAAAAGAGTTTATGAACCTACCAAGAGAAATGAATGCCGATATGAAGATCGCCGGAGTCAAATAGATGACTGGAAGTCAGGAACCCGCCGGAGAATGTGAGTGGAGCAGTTGCAAAGCTCTTAGAGTTTACGAATTAATGGAACAAGAACCTCGGCTAGGAGGTGTGATCTCGAGCAGCTTGGAAAGCATGAAGCTTGATACTTGACAAAAGTGGACAGTAAAGTCCAGGGAACTTTTAGGTCAGCAAGTCTGATCTCGGACAGAGGGGCACAGATGAACGAACAGATATAGGTTCCATCACCTCAGAATGCCGAGGTAATAGAACCTAGGGGGCAGTTGTGGGGATATATTTTCTGAGTACCAACACGTGGCAAGGTGACGCCGACGTGTCAGCCGAGGTGCCACGTGTCTTGGTCATGACGCCGAGATCATCTCGACTAGGCCGAGGTTATCTGCGAGGATACCGGATTCCGAGATAAGCGGATGAGGGACAAGAGTCCAAGAATGGGAGAAGACTTCAGTTTGGGTAAAGATAAGACTCTTAGAAAGTTTACCCTAATCCCACTGGGAGTCCCAGATTAGCAGTAATCCTAAGTCCATTAGGGCCAGGCTCCTAGTGGGACTAGGATTGTATTGGCTATAAAAGAGAGGCACCCCCATGGGTCTAAGGGATGCTTTTTGATACTCAAGCTTGTGAGTTGAATAGTTGATTTATCTTTGAGAGATATTGAGTACTGACTTGATCGTCGAAGTACTCCCGGGTGGCGAACCACCGCGGGATTCTTCTCTTTCTGTTGCAGGTTATCTAGAAGCCATCTATTCTGCTGGTGCTCACCAACTGATCACTAAGGTGGGCAGTGTGATCGGAAAATCACTCACACAATTCTAAAAAAAAAATTTAGTTAAATAAGTCAATTTCTCATGGAAAGAAGTCAAAAAGTCACTCAACTTCACAAAGGAATTGTTTTTTTTAGATTGTACAAAAATATTTATAAAAAAAATTACTAAAAAACGTCAATCTCAAATAACCTCTAAAACTTTTAAAATACACATGTACAGAATAATTAATTCTTTATCCATCATGAACCATATCCTATCCATAAGATACTTTTATATTTTAAATTTGTGAAGGAATTTGTAAGAAGAAAAAAAATTGTTAAAAAAATTATCCTTTTACAAATTTTCGAGTTTCATTAAACTAGAATTTCCACTCGAGAAGCACTACTCTTGTTTTTGTGGCAAAAAGTGAGTCATGAAACTGAATTAGTCATCCTTTTCCGATGTACCAAAAAAAACAAGAAACTGGAATTAACCATTAGTTTACCATTAGTTTTCAAGTCAAGACTGCAATGATGTGCAGCAAAAATGGAATTATTCTTTCGTTAAAGGGATTGATAAATTGAATTGGTTGTCCATGCGGGCATTATTATCCTTATTTGCAATACAACAATCACGTGGTTGTCCATGGAATTATTTTTTCTCGTTTTCTTGTCTAAAATATTTAGGATAACTTATATTGATACCCTTGAGATTTAGTCTAATTATATTTTATTCTCTAACGTTTTGAAAATTACATTTTTACCTTATGATTAATAGTCTCATTTTACAAAATTCCTATTTATATATATAAAAAAAAGGGTAACAATTCCTAGTAAAAAAAAAAAAAAAAGAAAGTGAAAATTGCATTGAAAAAAAAACTAAAACAAAGGAAAGGAAAAAATTTTAAAAAAAAAAGTAAAACAGAATAAGAAAAGAGAGAGTGCATGAGTTTAATATCTTCATCATGTCTAAATAATTATAATGATGGGAGGTTAGTATAATTTTTCAAATGTTAAGGAGTGATATGTATTAAATTCAAACCCTAAGAAATATAAATGTAATTTATCCAAATATTATTTATAATGATTGTGATAATTTTAAAATATAAAAATTTATAAATATATTTTATAAAAGAATTTAGTGAAATTTAAAATAGAAGATCACGTTGCTTGATTCTTTATTCCAAAATACACGTTGCATTTAAATTCTCATCTTATCGCGTGGTGATGTGACAAATTAAGTGAATTTTAATTTGTAAGAATTCCACAACGTCCAGTGTGAAACACAGATTTTTCATAGCTAAGGCATGCAATGCAACTAAACAAAGTGAGAAAGCAACGACTGCATTTATTTTATTCATTGACTATTTATCCAATAAATATCACATATATTTATTTATTTATTTTTAGGTGGGAAGTTGATAAAACAACAATGTAGCCCGTTATAATTCCTATCAACTAGGCAGGCACTTGCCTACACATTCAATGAAAAATGATGGAGACCACTAATTAGTGGTTGCACTAGGGATGTGGCAGTGGATCCCACCCACTGTCACATGTGATTTGTGTCTTAGTTTTTTTTTTTTTTTTTTTGATTTGTCACATTATTAGTGATGGTGTTAATGGTAGAAATTTAGTGGTATATAGCATGACTGCACGTTCAATGAATGCCAAATTTCAAATCACAAACATGTACAATCACAACAAACAATTAACAGGAGAGAGAACATCATAACAATTTAAAACAGATAATTATAATTTATTTTAATTTAAAAATTTATATCATATTATTTGATGTAACTTTTGTTTATAATTTATTAGGTAAAAATAACTTAAATAAGTAAAAAGAAATTAATTATCTAAAATTTAAAAAAAAAAATATGCTTTTAATTTATACTTTCTGATTTCTAAATTTTAATTTCCAATAAGCCACACCAAACATGACCATAGTAAACTAAGGGGAGAGAGGTCTTTTCCTCCAACCCCAAATACTCCTCTAAAAACATTTGGAAAAATAACATCTCAGTGGACATTTGAAAATTTAATTACAATTTAATGATACGGTATATAAATATTAATAATTAAAATTTTAAATTTTTTTACGACTTTTTAATAATTTTTTAAAAAACTGCCACTGTGTGGCAATGAGCAATAGTTTTTTTTTTTTTTTTACAAAAAAAAAAAAAAAAAGGAGTGGCTCAAGCTTAACCAGACCCCAATCCCGCGCTAAGAAATCGTTTGAGGCAAAATTTAAGGATGTCACGCTCAGGAACAATGGAGGACTTGAATCCAAGTAAAACAGGTTTTGGGTTTCGTCCCTATCCACTGAATCCAACCTCTAGGGGCGACAATGAGTAATGCTACATTTATTTAAAATCTTACTAACAATCATATTAAAAATATGGGAAAATTATTTATAAGTCCTATTAGGGAGACTTATGCTACATATGGTCCTACTAAAAAACTTATGTTCCCATAAGTCCTGTGGGAAGTTTGTTGACACATTTACCCTCAATATTAGTCGTTAATATCATAAATAATAGTAAAACCATATATAAGAAATTGAATGTTACCATATATCATATCTATATAAACGTAACGTAACGTGACACCTACATAAACGTAACGTGACACCTATGATCTATGGTAACATACAATTTCCTATATAGGAAATTGCATGTTACCATAGATCATATCTACATAAACGTAATGTAACGTGACACCTACATAAATGTAACGTGACACCTCTGATCTATGGTAACATTCAATTTTCTATATAGGAAATTGAATGTTACCATAGATCATATCTACATAAAAGTAACGTAACGTGACACCTATGATCCATGGTAACATTCAATTTCCTTGAATGTTACCATGGATCATATTTATATGAAACGTAACGTGACACCAACATAAACCATCAATATTTTCACATTCAATTTAAAAAAATAAAAACTCATTAAATTTGTGAAAACGTAACGTGACACGTTACGTTACGTTTATGTAGGTGTCACGTTACGTTACGTTACGTTTATATAGGTGTCACGTTACGTTACGTTTATGTAAGTGTCACGTCACGTTACGTTTATGTAGGACCTTGTGGAATACATTCTTATCTAAATAGGACTTGAGACTCTATAAGAAATTACACAGAATTTAGCCTACCATAAGAGTCTGAAAAAGGACTTATAAATAAGTCTCCCTAAAAATATACATGTCCAAACATCATTAGATGTTTAAATGTCATTATTTTTTTGAAAACAATCACATTTGGTGTCTTGTATTTTTCATAAATTTTTTAATAAGATTATTAATATGTGTAGAATTATTTGTGTGGTAATTTCCCTCAAAACATTTTAGATTAACAATGTAGTACACGTGGATAATGATTATTACAAATGAGAGTATCCTATTGGAAGTTAGAAAATGATATACAGGTCTATTTTGAAAACTCACTTTTTAGACCAATGATATATAAATGAAATAATTGATGGATGATTACATAAAACATGAAAAAAAAAAAAAGATTTGGCTTAAATATTTTAATACACTGTCAAATCATTAAATTTAAAAAATGAGTATACTTTTCACTTCCGATTTGTAGCTTGAAAATACTGAGGCTTGAATGCCCCAAGTTCCAAAACGGCATCATTTTTGGAAATTTTTTTTTTTCTCCTCTTTTCTCTCTGGAGCAGAGGTAAAGATGAAGAAGAAGAAAAAGAAAGAAGAGAGAGAGAGAGAGAGAGTATCAACATCAACAACAACACATTCATCAACAACAACCAACAATCACACAAAAAAAAAAAAAAAATTAAACTATAGAATCTGAAAAAAAAAAAAAAATTCAACAACACAACATCATCATCAACAACCAACAACCAACAATCATCAACAAATTTTTTTTTTCTTCTCTTTTTCTTTCATCTTCAGATCCAAATCCACTAGGGAAAAAAAAAATAAAAAAAATAAAAAATAAAAAATTTGAAAGAGACGAGAGACCCACCGGCAGATCTGTAGATTTGGACGGCGATACCTACCGATGCCGCCACCGGTAGAGAGAGAGACGCCACTATCACCGTCTCCTATGTGTGTATACATAGATACATACACAGATCTTCTTTCTCTTCTTCCTCCGCCAACACCGATCACCGCCATCACCGTCTTCTTCTCGTCTTCCTCCTCTCCATCTTTTCTCCTTCTCCTTCTCCTTATCTTCCTTCTCTCTCTCCATCTTTTCTCCTTCTCTCTCTCTCTTCTTCTTCTTCTTCTCTTCCCTCTCTCATCTTTTCTGATGTCTGTATTCGAAAGCAAGAAGAGAAAAAAAAAAATGAATACCCAAAGCAACGTCGTTTTGGATATTCGAGTCACTTCGGGCCAACTTTTTTTGAGTTACGAAGTATTATTCTATACTTTTTTAAGGATACACATATTTTAAAACAATGACACATTTAACATAACATACTTTTTTATTCTTTCCCCTTCTCCTTTCTCTTCCTCTTCCCCTTCCCCTTGTCCCATGTGATATAGCAAGATCCCCAGTAAAGATGAGATAGAGAGTATGAAATGGTTGTGTCTGATTCTGTAATTAAAATATGTACACTCACAAATTTTCATTTATTTGCCTTGAGACCGGTTTGGTTTAATTTGTGAAAGATTGAAAGAATAATCTTGACCACAAACAATATTATAATTAGGGGAATTAAAGAAAGACCATATGACCACATCAACCAGAAGCTTGAAATCTACATCAACCAAAAGCTTGAAATCTTGAAGAATTGAACGGTGACCTAGAACTTTGGCATATTCTCTTTCATAGCAAAATCATAACTGGCAAAGAAAGCAGCCAGGCCAAAAAGCCAACCCAACTATTTCGTAGTTTTTTTTTTTTTTTTTTTGTGTGTGTATAGAATTCTAATAATTTGTGGTTTGATGTTACGTATTTTATGGTAATATTAAGTATTTTTTTATCCAAATATCTTATAATAAAAAAATATATAACATTATTACAAAAAGGGTTTGGCTTCCCTCCAGTCGTGATCGGACTGGAGGGTGATGTTGGGCCCGTGTAGACTCACCACGGGTCCCGTTTCGATAATTCGAACCGTTCAATATATAGAACTCGTCGAGTACTATATGTCTGTAAAAAATTACGTCGGTCGGATATCGATAGCTATGTGATCAAATCAATTTTGTATAAAAAATGACGGTAAAAAAAATAAACGGTTGACAGAATTTTGTTCCGATGAGATAGTTATTGATATCCGATCAACGTGATTTTTTACAGACATATAGTACTCGATGTTCTCTACATATTCAACGGTTCAAATTATCGAAACAAGATTCGTGGTGGGCCTCTACAAGCCCAACAACACCCTCCAATCCGATCATGGACTGGAAGGAAGCCAAACCCTTACAAAAATACGTAATATTATCACAAAACACGTAATTTTAATTTTAAATTTTAATTTGTTGTAACTCTATTATAAAAAAATATGTAACATTTACACAAAAAAATAAAAAATAAATAAATAACATACAACATAAAAATGTATAACATGGGTGTTTGGTTCGAGTTAGTGAATATACAGAGAGAAAGTTGAAAGTGGCAGCAACTATACCCATTTTCTGTCAATCATACCTAATAAAATTAGGTAAATAATTTAAATTGATAATAAATTAAAAATTTATGATTTAAATTGATAAAATTAAAAAATTTAGAGTTTAATTTATTATATGGATCAAATTCTAATATTTTTTTTTTTTTTTTTTTTTTTTATGTGTGTGTAATTTCTCCTAATTTTAATTACACCATTAAGCTACACATTCACTCCCGAAATTAAAAAAATATTTAACACAAAAAATGAAAATTTATTTTTATTATTAATTTTTTTTATCAATTGACACAAATTTAAAAAATAAATTTAATTTTTTAAATATTTATATAATTTACAAATTATTAATATAAAAAAGTTAAATATTATATAAATTAAAAATATATTGACGCGGTGGCCCAAATTGACATTTTGACGCGGTGGCCCAAAAATATACTTTCACTAGAAAAATTAGTGTAATTTCAAAAAAAAAATAAAAAAGACAACGGTGGCCCAATAATTGACGCGGTGTTTTCTCACAAAGCAAAGAAATGTCGTAGCAGCAACGGCGTAATCTGTACCAAACAGACTAGGCCCATCCCTTCAGTGTATTTTTCCATGAAAAATACTGACAATTAACGTTAATATATGTATTAAAAAAAATAATATTATGGGTTACGAAAAAAAATATCATGAAATGCATTATGAAGATTTTTCATTGTTTGATTAGTGTGTGGTGTTTTATTAGTATGTGTAATCTAAATGTGGAGAATCTTTCATAATTATCTTTATGATATTTTTTTCATGATTCTTAGCATTACTCAAAAAAAAAAAAAAATAGCTAACTTTTCTCCGGTCTACGAGCGTTGTTCAGTTCAATGAGCTCAATTTTAGATTCCGTTTTGATAATTTAAATTATTCATATTTTAAAATTCGTTGAATATATTATCCTTAAAAAAACTGAAATCGATCAGATAACGATAATCATATATACATATCAATTTTGTATAAATCGTTTATTTTATCACCGTTTATTTTTTTCATAAAAAATTAATCCAGACACGTGAGTGTTGTTATTTGATTGACTTTATTTTTTACAAGAATGCTATATTCAACGAATTCTAAAATATGAACAATTCGGATTATCGAAGCAAGACCCAAAATTAGACCCATTGAGCCGAACAACACCTCTACAGTTCATAATTGGACTAGAGAGAAGTCCAATTATAGACTAGAGAGAAACCCATCTAATAAAAAAATATATTAAAAGAAATAAAATAGTATTGAACTTTTATAATGAAATAAAATGTCTATTTCTTAATTTAAGAGAAGGAATAGGTATTTATATAAATTTTTTGGATTATCATTCCAATGTAATTTCTCACTTTCATAAAACGTATCTAAAATAGAAAAAATGAATACAAAGTATATTAAGGCCAAGTTTGGCATGTGGCTAAAAAGTTAATAAGTCAAAAAGTTACTTAAAAAGTTAAAAAGTTATCACTATTCACCAAAAGTCAAAAATTACGGTTGCACAATTTTCTAATTTTTCCCTACACACTAATTTATACAATTTTTTAATACACATTTTTTCATAAAAAGTCAAAAAGTTAACCCAAACAATTACATTTTTTTCCTTAACTTTTTAGTTCAAAAAGTCAAAAAGTGCACTTATTTAGGACATCCCAAACAGTCCCTAATTATTTTCAAACTATATAGGGTCACGCAGCGGCGGAGGGAAGGTGGGCCCAAGATGTCATGTGTCCCTCTTGAGTTTTGATTTTTTTTTTTTTTTTTTTTGTTTAAACATAAAAAAAATATTTTATATAAAAAAATTTATAAAAATATTATTTAGAGTGAAATGTCAATGATATATTTAAAATTATAAGAACAATAATGATTGTTTTGATTGAAAATAAAGAGATTACGATATTATTATCTATGAAAATTTCAATATAATGGTGATCTCTATCATTATTGATATGCAAATATAATTAATCTCAATGAAAATATAAAATTTATTGAATTGTTAATTACATTTAATATGCAAGGTTCATTCTCTATGTGTTTCTTTATTATTAGTTGGTAATACCACATATCAATAATTGCGTGGTATGACTATTATATTGAATTTTTATGCATATTTTGTATAAAAAATTACTTTGTCATTATATAATTTATTTTAAAACTTTATATCTCTGACTTTTTTTAATATTGAGAGGGTAATTTATATATGTAAATGGGGCCGAGCTAAGTAATGGGCTAGGGATGGGCCGAAGTACGAAAGGACGAATAAAAAAGGTCTCAAAGTTAGTCCGGTCCCAGAAGTTCCTAATGTTATCTCGGTCCAGAAGAGTGCTACGGTTAGTACGGTCGACCAGATGGCCACGCTCAGAGTTAGTCCGGTCGCAGGCATAGCACGGCTAGCTCAGTAGGACCTAGCTAAATTGTTAGCGCGGTTCAAGCAACATCATAGTTGGTATGGTTTAAGCAGGAAGAGCCGAGGTAGGAGTAGTGAAAGGAAGTACCGGGCTAACGATAGTTCGGTCTACTCCGTGGCTCGGCGTGAATTTGCTTACTTCGGTCATACTAGAGTTCGGCCATGGTAAAACCATCTCACTTGGTTTAAGCAGTGAGGGGGGTATTGAAAGATAAGCACCATCTTTCAGGAGTATGAATCCTAGGAGGACTCTATATGGAGAAATAAGAGTCCTACTAGGATTGTGCCACGCAAAACCTATAAAAGCTCACAAACATCACCTATGGAGAGATAACGCAACTTTGATTCCCGAATATACAGAGCTTTTGTCTAATTGTCTGGTTTACTGACTTAGGCATCGGAGAGGTTTCCGGCACACACCCGCCGGCTAGCTCACGTTTGTATTTTCAGGTAGCAGAACGACGTCGTACGGAGGAGTGCAGACTTTATCAACAGGATTATACGAGAAGGTTTATTTCTTTCCCGTACAATTGGCGCCGTCTGTGGGAAATTTGCAGACAAGAACAAACCTCTTGATCAAGCTTTTCCTTTTAAAGAATCAATGGCGCACAACGAAGAATTACCACAGTCCGCCATTGACGGACTAACTCCAGAAGGAGGTGCGAGGCGCGAAGGTCTACCACTTATCCCTCCTATGGGGGATTTGGAGCCACAGAGATAGAATCCCAGGAGGGATACAAGAGGGAGAAGGAGGACTAACAGCCCTCGTCACTCTCGTTCGCAGAGCCCAGAAAGACAAAGGCGGAGGATTGATCCTCAAGCTTTGGAGGATCGCGTCAAGGAGCAGGATGAATTGATACGACGGATGGCGGCGGACATGGAATCTCTAAAGCGCCAGGTGAAGGGAAAAGGAGTGGCGACAGGAGAGGGGCGCACAAACAAGACGCCTCCTCGCCACTCGGAAAATCGTAGTAGGAATACTACACCCCCACAAGCAGAGAGCAGAAGCCTTAGGACAGGCGATACCCAATCCAGGTCTTCCAGAACTCGTCACTCCAGGTCTGAGAGGACAAGATCTGAGAGGTCGTACACTGAGGGAAGCACCTATTGGCCCTCACATACGCACCAAACAAGATCCAGACAGACGGAGTTACCCAGGTCGTCCGACTTACGAACCGTGCTCGAGGAAAGGGCACGATGCAAAGAGGATGCCAGGGCACGCGATCCACACAGAGTTTCTGCCTTACAGCGGTTGGCTCCTCGGACGCACGGAAGCGTCGAGGTTGGAATGCCAATACCGCGCCCTACCTACGAACCAACGGACAAAGCATTGGCGAGGCTGCAGACCTCACCGTTCGTTCCGGCAATAGAAAACGCACCCCTACCATCAGGCTTCCTTCAGCCCAAATTCACTACATATGAGGGAAAGACGGACCCCTACTCACACTTGAGCCACTTTCGCCAGGTCATGGCGGTATACCGGCGAAACGAGGCTTTAATGTGCATCCTCTTCCCATCTAGCCTTGGCGACCTAGGCTTGACTTGGTTCGAAAAACTTCCAGAAGGCAGCATAGCCTCCTGGGCACAATTGGCGGAAGCATTCGTAACAAGGTTCCGAACGAACACTAAAACCCTGGTGGAGATCGACCAGTTACTTTCCATCGACATGGGCGACAAGGAAACCTTAAGGTCCTACAACAGTCGTTACTGGGAGACCTTCAACCAGATCGGGGATTACCCCACCAACCTCGCCATTGCTCAATACAAAAGAGGCCTTCCAGTCGGGAACAGACTAAGGGACTCAATCACCATGACGCCGCCCCTCACTATGGAAGCTCTGATGGAAAGAGTGCATCAGCATATCAGGGTGGAGGAGGACGGCGCACGTGCCAAAGCAAAGTCCGGCACGACTGTAGACGTCCCCGAACGCCCCGGGAGGGTTAAGTCCCGTTCTGTTCATTTTGGGGTTCACTACAGTTCGGACTCAAATTGTCACGGTTCTTAATCTGAACCAAAGAGTCCAAATCCGGCAAATCATTTTGAGAAAACAGATTTTTAGAAAAGAAGTGCCAAACATGGACTGCTTTGCCAGATACAGAGTCGCCACCTAAATATTTTATTTTTGGGAAATTTAGGAAACCCTGACTCGTTGCCTAAGGCCACGTGTCCGTCATCACCAAAGTTGCCTCGGCTCGGGAACTTGGGTACGATTGGGGAAGGTCACTTCGTGAGCACCCCCGCTCGCCTGATCAAAGATCAGCCTCTACTAACCATGATATCTATTTTTGAAAACATTGTGTGTTCTTATTCCGGTTATTAGCCTAGATTTACTATGTGATGCGCACAGCATACAAGTATAGACTGGATCGCCTGAATTGGAACAAAACATTTCATGCTTGTTTGTTTGAAAATGGTTTGATGGTGCTACTCTCAAGTAGGCTAAGACGTGGATTTGCCACCCTCGGGTGGGCTTAAGAAAACATGATTTTGCCACTGTCTAGTGGGCTTAAAACAAACATTTGATGAATTGTTCCAATCCAAATAACCCAACCTCCACCCACAGGCATCCAAGCAGGTATATCACATAAGCACATAGCCTCATGGTAAGCATGCTATTCATGGCAACACTCACACGCATGCAAGGATGCTAAAGCATAAAAACTCACCGAGTACTCCGAGCCAAAACAGAAGCTCATTAGAAATCCATGCATGATCCTAGATACACAGAAATGCCTAATGCAACACATGCAAAAATGCAACTATAGCAGGCTCGGCTATTCTAAACATGGCATATGAGATGCAACAGCTATCAAGTATTCAATTTGGAATTGAAATACAAATGCAGTTAGTATGATGCGCCGAGCCCGGTGCATGCAAAACAGATGAATGAATGCAAACATGGTATCATACTGTATGCTAATTGAAATATGCCCTAATCTAACCATCATAAGCAGGTAAATAAAAGGGAAGAAAGACGTGGGATTGGAAGACATACATCACACTCACCCACACTTATTACAATTTTGCCCTCGCACAGAGGGTCCGAATAAATATACAGTCCCGAATAAAAGAATAGTACAGTCCAAATAATGTACAAATTCCTAATTAATTAATAAATTAACTAAGAAAGCCATAAAACTGGCATGCAAGCCAGGGACTGCCTTGATTCCGCTCCGGGTGATGAATGATGCATGTTCGGGTTGCCTTTGTGCGGAAATCCATGACGATGCCCCAATTAGCCTCTGTTTGCACCTGTTCTTGAAATGCGTGCCAAGCTCTGAAAAGTTGCTGATTCTTCATTTTGTTGCAACAGAGAGCAGGAAAGGGGCATGGCAATGTATTTTCACAAATGTATGTATGTCTCGATCCTCGTGCCACCAATCACGCATATCGATGCATGATGGCCGAGGAGTCGAATTGCACAACTCAATATGAAATGAATGCATATGAAAATACAACAAAACCTAACTCCATCATGAATAATCCGGAGTGTCGGTGACTGGGGAATTGAGACACGTTCCGTCACTCGGAGTACGGAACGTACCTCGTTTCCCGTGCCCGGGCTAACTCCTATCCCGAACGTGATGCAATATGCATGATATTCATGAAATGCAACTAAGATACATCCTAACATGCAACATGCTATGAAATGACATACACGATGTACGAGGTAACATGGCATACACAATGCACTAACATACAACCTAGCATACACAATGCTATGGAATGAAATGGCATACAAAATGCAATATAGGCTTACACCAACACAAGTGGACCTCGGCCGCACTCACATAGGAGGCCATAATGATGAAAATGAGATAACTCGGGATACGTGCACACGTGCACGCAAACCGAGGACCGACCCTAAGGCACGGAAATGCCACTCTAACAAGACATGGCAAGACATGGGATATGATATGCAAACATGCAAAAATTAGAGGTAAAATGAGATGCAAAACAGCCCCGAAACCTGGTAAAATGAAACCCGATGCATGAAACGAGTCCCGAAACACGGGTTTTGGCGCATGAAATGGCCTGTAACTGTACAATGCATACATAATTTAAATATGAAATGAAAATACAGAAGAAAGGCAGCCCCGAGAAAAGCATTTTTACAGTTTAGAGTGAGGCCAAACAGTGGGCCCAAGTAGGGCTAAATTAGCATACAAAAAAGGCTCCGCAAGGGTGGTAATGAAGCAAGTCACAATTGCTGGCCCCAAACAGAGAAGGGGCCTTCTACAATATTGAATAGGGGCCAAAAATATGATGTATTACAGTCTATGACAGGTCCCAAAAACAGATATAAGTATGCCAAAGATCTCATGCAAGAAATGAGCCAACAAAGGGGCAAAGAAGAACGTGGTGCATGGAGGTCTCAAACAAGTGAGGGCCCTTCAACAATGTTGAAGAGGGATCCAAAATAAGGCTTTTACAGTTTAGAACCAGCCCCAAAACAGTATACAAATAGGCTCAAAATATCATGCAAAATAAGGCCATCAAAAGGGCTATAACATGAAGTATACAAAGGGTGTCTCAAAAAGCCATAGACCCTTAATGAAACATGAAGAGGGGGTCAAAATAGGGCCATTTTTAGTTCGGACAAAAGTCCAAAAATAGAGACACAATAGGCTAATAAATCATGCAAAAATGGGGACCAAAGAGGGGTACAATGGCAAGTGGTACATGGAGGTCCCAAACAGTGGTGAGCCCTTCTTCAATGTTGAAGAAGGGCTCAAAATAAGCTCAATTACAGTTTATATCATGCTCCAAAACAGATTACTCATAAGCCAAAAATACTATGCAAAATTATGGCATAAAGAAGGGTAATGAAGCAAGTGCAAGATGGGGGTCCCAAACAGGGTAAGACCCTTAATGAAACAGAAAAATGAGCTCAAAAAAATGACATTTCCAGTTATGGCCGGAGCTCAAAACAGTAAGCAAAGAGGGCTAAGAAAACTTGCAAAAATGAGCTAAAAAAGGGGAAAATGATGCTTACCCTTGAAGACTAAGCCTTTGCTACCTCTTGGACCAAGAAAAGCTTCCTCCTATCCTCTGAGAAGACCTCCAAGCTGCTGGAAATGGAAGTGGTAGTGTAGTGCTAGGTGGTGGTGTGAAAAAGGGGTAAAACTTGGATGTTTGGAGCTTGGAAGTGGGAGATGAATGGAGGTATGTATGCAAGGCTTCAAGACAAATTTTCCAACCCTTTTCACCAGTGCTGGAGGCTGGTTATATGGACCAAGGAGGGGGAGAAAAGGAGGGAAAGAAAAGGGGGGAAAACAAGCCAAGTTTCTCCCCAAAAGTTGTCCCCCCCGGATACAGGTTTTTGGGGGGGGGGGGAAAAAAAGTATATAGCTGTAATGTACTCACCCTGAGGAGCAAGGCCGGCCAGGTTTTGGAGCTGCAGGTGGCCGGCCGGCCACCCCCCATGGCCGGCCGGCCGGCCAGGGGTCAAAAAGGCCAAGGTGAATTAATGGCCGGCCACCACAAATTGGTGTCCTCCCAGATGCCCTCAACACAACCCTGTGGTCCAAAATTGGAGGAAGTGAAACAGGAGAGAGAACAAGCCATTTTTCAAAGGGGTTCAAAAGGTTCAAATGGAATTACTGGCCAGCCATGTGATATTTGTGTCCTCCCAGGTGTGTACAACACAAATATGTGGTTTGGAGCTGAAGAAAGTGGCCTTAGGGTGGTCAACATTGGCTTTGAAGTGAGAAAAATGGGCGTCGGAGGGCGATGAAGGAATATAACTGGTTGCTGAAAAAATTACTGGCCTCCCACCCTTCTATGACCTTCCTGGTGATGAAACAGAGGTCCTTGCCAAAAATGAACGAAAACCGATGCAAAATGAAGGTTCGGGGGCCGAAACGCGCAGTCCGAGGCCCCGAAAACTGATTGTTAGGCACCGGGAGTGGTGTTCGACCACGAAGTGGGTCTCTCAGACCACAGTGTCCCTCAAAAGGGAGTAAATAAGATGCATGCCAAAAATCGGAGCAAACGGAGGTAGTTAGGCGGTCCCGAACCGAGGCACACGGCCTGACGGCTCCGAAAACCGGGAACCGAGCTCCGAAATGGGCAAAATGGCCTACGGCCACGAAATGTAGCCCGCGGCCACTGAGAGATGGTCTACGAAACCTCTCCCTCCCTTCAGGAAGAGAAAACCGAGTCTGGTTCGCAAACCGAGGCAAGGCACAGAAAAGCCCGGAAGTTCGGAGGCAGGGCTCACGGCCGAGACTCTGAAACCTCTGGACGAGCACGATATGCAACATCACCAAGCGCTCAATCCGTGACGTCTGAGTCTTAAGGTCGGTCAAAAATGGGGTGTCTACAACGACCGCAGTATCAGAGAAAAAGGCCTCAGCAAAGGTCAACGGGGTAGACCGTCCGAGTAAAAATGGACGAGGCAGGCGAGACAGCGGAGAGGACCAGGATAAAACATGGTTAAGAGTCCACACTGCCATAACCACGGTCTTCAAGAAACCGATCTACCGAATTCTAAGTGAAATACGGGATGAGCCTTTCGTCAGATGGCCAGCCAAGCTAGGGGAAGCTCAGAAGGACTATGACGACAGATCACGGTGCACCTTTCACAAAGAAAAGGGGCACCGCACTGAAAATTGCACACCATTGAGGCAGCACCTGGAGGAGTTAGTGGCAGCAGGCCACCTGGACAAATACATTGAAGGAGGGACGCAGCCAGCCCCCAGGACCATAATAACCCCAACGGAATGCCAATCGACGCCCCACCTCAAGGCGTGATCAATGTGATACATGGAGTCTTCGAACCTGAACGTGTATGCGAGCTCAGAGGATCAATCAAAAAGGCTGAGCACTTGAGAGAGGTGCTAAGTGCCCAACCTGCCACCAAGAAGGGGAAGACAGAGGCCACGAACGTCATGTCTTTCTCAGATAAAGACTTGGCGAGGATATATTGCCCTCACAATGATGCCCTGGTCGTTACCCTCCGAGTCAAGGATTTTGACGTCAAGCGGATTTTGATTGACCAAGGTAGTTCATGTGAAATAATGTACTACGAAACGTTTAAACAATTGAAGCTACAAAACAAAGACTTAGCGCCTGCTGTATCTCCCCTAATTGGATTCAACTCCATGCTGGAATGGCCCGTCGGCAAAATAATTCTTCCAGTCAGAGCAGGAAGCGTAACGAAACAAGTGGAGTTCTGGGTATTGAAGGTCCCCTCTACTTACAACATCATCTTGGGCAGAACATGGCTGCATGCCATGCGATCGGTGGCGTCATCCTACCACCAAGTAATGCGGTTCCCCAACGACACTGGGGTAATTGAAGAAGTCTATGGAGATCAGATTATGTCGAAGCAATGCTTCGTCACGGTGAATGGCAGCCGCGCTGCCAAAGGATACGTTCATTCGGTGGAAGAACCTGAGAGCAATGAACTGTTCGCAGACGTAGGCAAAGCGGCTAATCAGAAAGCGGTGGAAGACTTGGTAGAGGTGAGAATAGATGAAAATAACCCGGATAAGTTCTTTTTGCTTGGTTCGTCGTTGACCAGCACTGAAAGATTAGAGGTCTTGGAATTTTTGACCTCTAACATCGAAGTGTTCGCCTGGACACCATACGACATGCCAGGCATTGATCCCAACTTCATCTGTCACCAACTCAACGTCCACCCATCCGCCAGACCAATCATTTAGCGCACACGCAGATCGGCACTCCACCACGCCGAGATAGTGGCGGAAGAAGTAGGAAACCTACTAGAGGCAGGAGCAATTAGAGAGGTACACTACCCAAGATGGATCTCCAACACAGTCGTAGTGCCAAAGAAGAATAGCAAGTGGCGTGTCTGCGTCGATTACAAAACAGTCAACAAGGCGTGCCCAAAAGACAGCTTTCCTCTACCACGGATAGATCAACTGGTAGACCTAACGGCGGGGCACAACCGACTTAGCTTTTTGGATGCATACAGAGGCTACCACCAAATCGCCATGCATGAACCAGACCAGGAGGTCACATCCTTTACAACTCCAAGAGGACTGTACTGTTACAAGGTCATGCCCATTGGCCTAAAGAACGCAGGGGCGACATTCCAACGGATGGTCACCAAGATGTTTGAACCATTGTCAGGCAGAACAATGGAGGCTTACATCAACGACATGGTGGTCAAGAGCAAGGACGAGAATGACCATCTCAAGGACCTAGGTGAGATGTTTGAGATCCTGAAGAAGCACAAGTTGCGCCTCAATGCATCTAAGTGTGCATTCGGAGTAGGATCTGGCAAATTCCTAGGCTTCCTGGTGACCAACCGAGGTATCGAAGCAGACCCCTCCCAGATCAAAGCAATCTAGGAGTTAGAGAGACCAAACTCAGTAAAAGAAGTGCAGCATCTCACCGGCATGGCAGCTGCGCTCAATCGGTTTATAAGCCGGTCGTCAGATAGACTACGACCATTTTTTCATGCCTTGAAGGCCAAGTTTGAGTGGGACGAAGAATGCGATCACGCCCTGGAAAGCTTAAAAGAATACATGTCTTCTCCACCACTACTTGTCACCCCAGTACCTGGAGAAGAACTCTTTCTATACCTAGCAGTCTCCCAGCACGCAATTAGCGCAGTGTTGGTCCGCGCAGAAGGAATTCAACATCTACCAATCTTCTATGTTAGCAAGACATTACTGGGCGCTGAAACAAGGTACTTGCCACTGGAAAAACTGGCATTGGCCCTGATGATGGCCTCAAGGAAGTTGTCACACTACTTTCACGCCCACACCATAGTTGTCCTCACAGCCTTTCCATTAAAAGCTTTGTTTGAAAGGGCGAACTTTTCTGGGCGAATTCTGAAGTGGGCAGTAGAGTTGGGGCAATACGACATTAAGTTCCAACCCAGGACCGCAATAAAAGCTCAAGCATTGGCGGATTTTGTCGCAGAATTCACACCAGGAAGTCATCACATCTGCCCAGTCGACCTGACTGAAACAGCCGAACTAGGAATGGAAGTTGATGCCGGCATAGCGTAACCCCTGGTGCAGGATACTCAGCCAGACGCCAAGGCAGACCAAAGCAAAGCAAGGAAGGAAGAGGCAAACCATGCTACACCAAGTCAAGACTCACCAACAAACAAAGACTTGGTACAATCAAATAGCGAGGGACAGACGGCAAGCATGGACCTGGAAGAAGATACCAGCAACATGGAGATCCCAAGGCATCATCTGATCCCTCCACTTGCTGGAAGTTGTTCGTTGGAGAGATGTGGAAGCTCTTCGTGGATGGAGCATCCAACCGGCATGGAGCAGGGCTCGGCATAGTCCTCATCTCTCCAGACGGCCTAGTGGTGGAGCAGGCAATCAACCTTGGCTTCCCAGCATCAAACAACGAAGCGGAGTATGAAGCGCTTCTTGCAGGCCTCAAATCAGCATTCTTCATGAAGGCCACCGAGCTAATGGCTTACAGCGACTCACAGTGGTAAACCAAATATCTGGCGACTACGAAGCAAAAGATGACAGGATGGCCAAATACCAAGAGTTGGTCAGAACAGAGATCCAAAAATTTGAAGTAGTCAGGATAGAACAAATCGGCAGGGAGGAAAACAGCAGAGCAGACGAACTAGCAGGCTTTGCCTCAATGGCAGATACTTCCATTCCTCATCCATTACTGATCGACTACCTACCTAGACCAAGCATTGAAGACCCCGAAACAGAAGAGGCATACTGCGCAGAGCTAGGCCCCTCTTGGATGGATCCCATCATCCTGTTCTTAAAAGACGGCATCTTACCAGAAGAGAAGAAAGAGGCCAACAGAATAAGAGCAAAGTCGCAGCGATTTTGGCTCTCCCCATCTCTAGCGTTGTACAAAAAGTCGTTCTCAGGACCCTACCTAAAGTGTGTTCATCCCAGCAAAGTGGAAGCATTCCTATTCGAGATACACGAGGGCGTATGCGGAAGCCATCAAGGAGGAAGATCACTAGCATACAGGGCAATTTCGCAAGGATATTGGTGGCCATACATGCAAGCAGACTCAGAAAAATATGTCAAAAAGTGCGAAAAGTGTCAAAAATTCGCACACCAAATACACCAACCTGCCAGAGAGCTTCTACCTCTAACTAGTCTATGGCCCTTCGCAATGTGGGGGTTGGATATAATAGGACCACTTCCAACAGCACCAAGGAACAGAAAGTTCTTCCTTGCCGCAACCGATTACTTCACAAAGTGGGTAGAAGCAGAAGCATTGGCATCAATCAAGGAAAAAGACGTAAAGAAGTTCGTTTGGCAGAACATAATCACTCGGTTTGGCATACCCAAAGCCCTAATCTCAGACAACGGCACTCAGTTTGACGGCAGAATTTTCAGAGGCTTTTGTGAAGAGTACAAGATAGAGTTCTACAATTCTACACCGGCATATCCCCAAGCAAATGGCCAGGCAGAAGCATCAAACAAAGTAGTCTTGGATGGATTAAAGAAAAGGTTAGAGAGAGCAAAAGGCAAGTGGGCAGAAGAGCTCCCTCATGTTTTATGGGCTTACCGCACCACACCTCGGCGGTCGACAGGAGAAACTCCATTTTCCTTAGCCTATGGTATGGAGGCTGTAATCCCACTAGAAGTTGGCCTCCCCACAATTCGAAGCGAGAATTTTGATCCAGACTTGAACGGCGAAGCCATAACATTGGAGCTCGACCTTGCAGAGGAAAGAAGAGAAAAAGCGCTGGTTCACATTGCCTCATATCAGCAAGAGTTATCCAGGAAATACAATAAGACAGTTCATCCAAGACAATTCAAGATTGGAGATTGGGTACTACGCAAAGTGATGGGAAACACCTTGGTACCAGGAGATGGCAAGTTAGGGCCTAATTGGGAAGGACCTTATAAAGTGGTTGGGTTAGTAGGCAAAGGGGCATACCACTTAGAAGATGAGGACGGCAAGGCAATTCCTAGACCATGGAATACCGCAAATCTCAAGTTATTTTATTTTTAGTTTTTTTCTTATTAAAGAATATGTAATTTTCCCCTTTCTCAGTAAAACAAGTAGTTTTCTTTTCAGTATAGTCGTTTTCCTCTGTAAAAGTTTGTTTTAGCACATTAAGGAGTTAGGGGCATAAAAAACACAGTTGGCCGGAATAACCAATTACGAACCTTCCTAAGCCCAGGATAAGGATCCAGGCTGCAGGACGTTTGGTCGCGATAACCAAACATTTTATTCTAAGTTGGTTGGAAAAACTAACTTAGAGGTTGGCTGGATTAAACCAACACCCCTCCTAAGCCCAGGATAAGGATCCAGGCTGCAGGACGTTTGGTCGCAATAACCAAACATTTTATTCTGAATTGGCTGGAAAAACTAACTTAGAGGTTGGCTGGATTAAACCAACTCTTGTTACTCTTCAGCCGAAGTAAGGGTATGGCTGAAGAGTGGTTGGCTGGATTAAACCAACTCTTGTTACTCTTCAGCCAAAGTAAGGGTATGGCTGAAGAGTGGTTGGCTGGATTAAACCAACTCTTGTTACTCTTCAGCCGAAGTAAGTTTATGGCTGAAGAGTGGTTGGCTGGATTAAACCAACTCTTGTTACTCTTCAGCCGAAGTAAGTTTATAGCTGAAGAGTGGTTGGCTGGATTAAACCAACTCTTGTTACTCTTCAGCCGAAGTAAGTTTATGGCTAAAGAGTGGTTGGCTGGATTAAACCAACTCTTCAGCCGAAGTAATTATATCCGCTAAAAGAGTGGTTGGCAGGTATATAGTATAGAGTTGAGACCGAGATGGTTATCTCGGCATGAGAATATTATCTAAGTACAAGATAAATGCAAGCTTGGCATTAGACCGAACTGAAAGTTGGAGAATTTTTTCAAAATTTAGAGGTAGTTCATTCAAAGTAAACCATACAAGAAGAAATTCACTTTAGTCCGGCTACATTGTCCAATACAAAGAAAGAAAAATAAAAATCAGTTGAAGAGATCATCAATTTCAGTGTCAAGGTCAACATCAGCATCAACGCGTAGACCGGTTTCAGGCGGGAGCTCAGTTTCAGTCGCAAGAATGGTCTCGGTCGGAAGCACGGCTTCATTTGATTGCTCAATGATCAGGTCTTCCACCGTGGGCTCCACCCGAACCGTCTGATTAGCATTAACAATCGGAGTGTCCTCAAGGGCTGAGTCTTCATCAGAATCTGAACCTTCAGGAAATTACTGCTGGAGGGCATCAGCGTACTCCGCCAGGGAGCTCGGTATGAAGTAGGCTGGAGAGTTGAAGATCTCGGTCTGTGGACCGTGACCGAGCTTCTCTACAGCTGCCCTCCAGCCGCACTTGAAGAAGAGATCCTTGGCGGCTTCGCATTGTTGGGTATAAGCGGCCTCTCCCTTCTTGAAACCCCGCCGTTCGGCACCTTTTACGCTCTCCTTCAGCTGGGTTATCTCGGTATCTTTCTTCTTCTCAAGCTTCGCCAGCTGGCGCAGGTACTTGTCTTTCAGCTCAATGGCGGCCTTTTGCTTTTCTGCTTCGGCCGAACTAACCAGTCCGGTCAGTCGGCTGTTCTCAGATCGTAGCTCGGCCATTTGCTTTCTGGCCTCCTCTAGCTCGGCCGTTTTTGCTTCGGCTTCTGCCATGGCCTGCCTTGTTGTTTTCCTGAGCTCCAGCACTTTCCGGTGTGTGATGTTGTTTTTCTGAATGGCTTGCAAGAGAATAGTAACTTTCTCTTTAGCCGGACTGACAATTGGAAAAATTACACAGAAAAAAGAGAGCTACTTACCAGGATCATTGATTTCGTTGATGACCGGATGGACTTCAGCTCGGTGGTTAGTTGCTTGTGGTGGTGCTCCATGTCTTTAGGAAGGCAAACACTCTTGGCAAGGTTGAATGCCATCAAGTGATCCTTCTCAGCAACCACCGAGTCGGTATCCAGAATATTTCAGTTTTGAAAGGTAAGATTGGGAACCCATTTGGAGGAACCAGCTCGGTCAGAGTGCTCTGGTTGAGGGCTTGGTTGAGGGCTTGGAGGAGGGCTTGGTGGCAGAGTGGTCTCGTCCTCATCAACAAGGCGTTGCTCGGTTTGGCTAGTCCGGGCACGCTTGCCTGGACGAGATGAGGATGGCTGTTGCGATGGAAGAGCTACCACGGACTCAGTGGTCTGAACGGTTTGTGGTACCTCGGCTTGGTTTGTTGCGGTCAGCAGTGCCTTCAGTCTGCTCCTTTTGGCCATCTCTTGTTCAGTTGTTAGAGGGACTAGGTTGATTTGTGGCAAGGTTGGGTCCGGTTCAGGGGCATCCTCTAGCAAAAAATCTGTTACTCTGGCTTTTCGGCGGCCGCTGTATCTGTATGTCGGCTCAAACTTTAGCAACTTAGCCCAACTTCTTTCTGGGTACCATAGTGCGGCGCGTAGAGTACCTAGGTTGGGGTAGCTGTACAATGAATAAATATGGGCTGGATCTGCATAAAGAAGAACTGTTAGTTCGGCTCCGAATAGGAAACCGAAATAAAAAAGAAGAATGCAAGGAAATCGAAGTAGGTTATACCGGGGATTCCTTTGTTCCAGTTTATACTTTGGCCAAGAATCTGGGCTTGATGATCCTCAAAGTTCCCAGACACCCAGAAAAAATCGTCATCGTTTAAGTCTTTATCTGGCGTATCCTTTATTATTTTTTCTCGGCGACGGCGTATTCTTAAGTAATAGACCCACCCATCTTCTTTTGAACCTAAGGAATATTGGTGGAACAGCTCACCAAGACCGAGGTTAAGACCGGCTTGGCGGTTTAGTTCGGCTATTCCCATTATTATACGGTAAGAGTTGGTGGAAAGTTAGGTTGGGCATAATCTGGTTTGCCTAAGGAATTCACAGATTAAGGGTTGGACTGGAAATCTTAGTCCGATTTCTATTATTGAAAAAGGGTAAAGGGTACAACGCCTTCATTCTCCCATGGAATGGTATCTTGTTTGGCTAGGGTAAGGTGGACGTCGTCAGGTATATTATAGTCCTTTCGGAATTCGGCTAGACCTCCTGGTGTCTCTACTAAGAATCTATACTTCCCCATTTGTTTTATATGTTATGAATAAATTAGTTCGGTTGTAAAATCGTGCTCAGTAGCTCGGTCGAGCGCGCAAAGGAGTGCCTGGGCAACCTAAGTCTGCAAAGTGGAAAACAAAGGGGTTAAGCACAGATCATTGGACCGTGCTACAAAATAAAAGCAAGCAAAGAAGTCCTACTTCGGCTATGTGGGATGCTACAGGTTTTATCTCGGTTTCAACAAGGTGCTTGGTAGCTTGGTTGAGAAAGGGATCTGTTAACTCGGTCTTGGTGAGCGATCCAATATCTCGGTTAATGAGGGGTTTGGTTGGACCGGTTGAGCCTCTAGGAGCAGCTTTCTCAGTTCGGTCTAAAAACTAAGAAAGCTGGCCTAGCCCCGAAGACTTAGCTCGGTCATAATTAAGGCTCTCGAGTATACTAAGTTCGGACTTAGTTCGGTTAGTTTACTATCTCGGCTAAATGAAAGATGGTTTGATTTTTTAAGCGCTACAAGTATAGTGCAAGTTTTAGTTCGGTTGTGAGGTGTGCCTGGGCTTCACAAAACAAACAACCTCTTAGTTCGGTTACGTGGTTATTTTGAATCAAAATCAGTGTTCTACAGGTTTCATAGATTCAAGTGGTTCTTATAAGGATTTTTTCCAGAAAAACACAAAGCAAAGCAAATGGAAATAGAGTGTTTTACAAAAGCACGAAAAACAGTATGCTATGAATTAAGTAAACATGAAAACAAGAGAAATCAAAAGGATTTGTAGTACTTACCAGAGGAGGAGGAAAGAACTGAAGATTGAAGCAGTAGCAGCAATGAAGAACACGAGCCTAGGAGTTGAAGGAGCCCAAGAACGAGAGAGAGTGAAGAGGAAATGAGTAGTGAAGTGATTAAATCCTAAACTTTGAGATTTGTTTTGTGAAAAGAAAAGGATGGAGAGGCGGGAACTATTCAAATTTTGCGAAGTACGAGGACGGCGTGTCAGTTATGATTGAACAATCGGAGCGTGCCACGTGTCCTTGGAAGGAGAAGTGTTTCAGTTGCTGTGATTGAAGAGACGTTTTGACCGGACAAGCGGAGCCCGGTGAGAAATTTAGCTCGGCTGGATAGGCTGAAAGGACTTATTAGCTCGGCTGGAAAAGCTAAAAGGGTTTTTTAGCTTAGCTAGAAAGGCTAAAAGAGTTTTAGCTCGGCTGGAAAGGCTTGAAAGTTTTAGCTCGGTTATAAGGCTAAAAATATTAGCTCGGCTGATAGACGGATAATCCCTATCCTGCTGCACAGATGGAATTAAGGGGCAATTGAGAGGGTAATTTATATATGTAAATTGGGCCGAGCTAAGTAATGGACTAGGGATGGGCCGAAGTATGAAAGGACGAATAAAAAAGGTCTCAAAGTTAGTCCGGTCCCAGAAGTTCCTAATGTTATCTCAGTCCAGAAGAGTGCTACGGTTAGTACGGTCGACCAAATGGCCACACTCAGAGTTAGTCCGGTCGCAGGCATAGCACGGCTAGCTCAGTAGGACCTAGCTAAATTGTTAGCGCGGTTCAAGCAACATCATAGTTGGTATGGTTTAAGCAGGAAGAGCCGAGGTAGGAGTAGTGAAAGGAAGTACCGGGCTAACGATAGTTCAGTCTACTCTGTGGCTCGGTGTGAATTTGCTTACTTCGGTCATACTAGAGTTCGGCCATGGTAAAACCATCTCACTTGGTTTAAGCAGTGAGGGGGGTGTTGAAAGATAAGCACCATCTTTCAGGAGTATGAATCCTAGGAGGACTCTACATGGAGAAATAAGAGTCCTACTAGGATTGTGCCACGCAAAACCTATAAAAGCTCACAAACATCACCTATGGAGAGGTAACGCAACTTTGATTCCCGAATATACAGAGCTTTTGTCTAATTGTCTGGTTTACTGACTTAGGCATCGGAGAGGTTTCCGACACACACCCGCCGGCTAGCTCACGTTTGTATTTTCAGGTAGCAGAACGACGTCGTACGAAGGAGTGCAGACTTGATCAACAGGATTATACGAGAAGGTTTATTTCTTTCCCGTACAAATATTGTCCATGATACACTAATTACAAATAACATATTCACTTTGTTTGGTTTGAGTTTTCTAAAAACACTTTTCAAAAAATTCTATGTTTTTGTTTTTATTGAATTTTTTTAATGTTTTAAGCAATTTTTTTTTAAATTTTAGACACAACTAACATAAATATATTTAAAAAGTATAATTTTTGCGAAAAAATCTTTAAAAATCCAGTAAATACCAAAAATTTTTAAAAAATGCAAAAAATCAATACATTTTTCGTATTTTTATATATTTATTAATTTTTTAAAATATTTTTTCACAAATATTTTATTTTTTTTAGATACATCATGCATCTAAAAAAGTAAAAAAAAAAAGAGCTTAAAATTTTAAAAATATTCACTAAAAACAAATAAAATATAATATAATAAAAAATAAAAAACTTAATTCAAAAAATTCAAACCAAGCACACTGGTTATTATTATTTTTTTTTTATCGTTCTCGAAGTCAATCGTAAAAATTTATGTGACATATTTTTGTAAATATTTTCAATATTATAATTAAAAAGTGCCCCCTCTAATTTATTTTCTTGGCTCCGCCACTGGGGTCACGTCACCCACTAAATTCTTAAAACAATCATGAGCTCATCTAATTTCAATGCATACCCAAATTTATTAATTAATACACAATCACATATATTTTAAAAACCACTTACTCCTTTTTAAAAAAAAAAAAAAAAGTATTTTGTTTTTTTAGGAGAAATTTCACTTCAGTAAATTTTTGAAAAAATAATTTTAGTTTAGTGATAAATTTTACCAACATTTAAAGGTAAAAAATCATAAACGTTTTCATAATTTTATAATTAACCTTTGAAAACTCCTATGACATGTATTTTTCATTTTTTTAATTGGAATGTAATCATTAGCAATCAATGGTAGATTTATTGTTTTCAAGAAAATATTGCTTGTTTCCACTTTTCAAAAAATATTTTTCAAAAAATTCTACTTTCTTATTTTTCGTGTTTTTTTATTTTTACTGAATTTTTTAAATATTTTTGGGAGACAATAATTTAAGGGACGCCACAAAATACGAAAGGGAGCACCAATCGGGAGACGACACGTGGCGCGGGGGGGGGGGAACGTCCCAGGTAATATTAGTGGGACGCTCCTGGGCACCTATATAACTCACTCCCTAACTCTCTTCCACCAGTATAGTTTTTGGGAGAGTGACTTGCGTTATCCGAGAGAGTTAGTGACGTCATAGAGAGTGAGTTATGGCATCAATGCGACGTCGTTTTAGGGACGTCGTTTTAAATTAATTATTCTCCCAACTCTGTCAAACATGATATATAAGAACATGAATTAGCCATTGATGCCCCAATTGAGAATTGTGTGTCTGACAATTCTAACATACCGCTGCGCTATCATAATGTTAGAAGAAATACAACAAGCCGATCTTACAGATAATCTCCACGAAAATGAAGAAGGAGATTTGGAAACCCAAATCATAGACGCGACATCAAACCTACCAGTATCCAACATACCAATAACAAATCCAAAGATAGGCGATGCAGTGTGGCAGAAACTCACATTCAAGTCGATGATTATTGACAAATGCAAGTTAAGCTACAGGCCACAATGTCCATTTAATTCTACTGGTCGCGTCGAAGTGGAAATACGAGACATACGGTTACGAGCGGATGATCAATTGCAGGCCCGCTTTACGTTTCCAGTTACATGCCCAGTAGACATCACATATTTTGGAAACGCCTATGCTGCTGCAGATAAGAAAGGATGCCCATGGACAGTGTCGTACAAATTGCTACAAACAAACATAAACGATGATGTGAAATATTGCAAAATGAAAGCCACATTGGCTTTCCAAACATCATCGTTCCCAGATGAAATTACTTATCGGCCGCCATTAATAACTGTGTTGTCCAAGGTATTCAACAACAACCATGTGGATATTTGGCACGTGGAGCGCAAAGTGACGAGAGCAAGACTAACACGCTCCAATTCCGAATCACATTTTCGATCCACAAAGACATTGTCAGCACCGATGGGCCAATACGGTTCTTCGGCCCAAAGAATAATGGCGGCACGAATGTCAGCAAGTTCAATTCGGGATGGGCCTGAATCATTCAGTCGGCGCGACATAATTTTGCCGACCCACGGCCCATCAATAATAAACACTGGCCCAAATAATCAGCCTAGCGGCCCAGTTGACATAGGCCCATCAGTAAGTGAGGTCGGATCCAATAACTCAGAATCATCAAGACTCACTACAGACGAGGTGTCCAAATTAATAGGAGAAGCTGTAAAAGCCGCAGTGGAAGGATCCACATCAGCCTAGAAAGCAAATGTACAACGGAGACAATTGTAAAATAATTTGTAACCAACAATTGTTTTAATAAGAAGTTATTTTATTAGTAAACAAAGACAAACACATCAAGTACTTAAGAAGCAAATAATGGGAAATTCTACACTACACACTCCATACCATATTTATCTTTAATTTTGCCATTTTCTTTTTTAGTTATGATATTATTTTGAGCAATGGTGCTACGCGCACTAATTGATATACCAATTAGTGTACCAATATATGTTATGACATTGCCATGTCAAAATTATGAACCCCATTTATTATATAAACTACAAAAACTCAAAACCTTTAAAATTATGTCACATCATCTGTTAATATACTAATTGATCTACCAATTAGTGCATATAGTTTTATTCTATTTTGAGATGTTTGATATGTCTCATATTTAGTTTGATTATGACTTTTTTTTTAATACTTATTACTTAAAAAATAAAAATTTATACTATTTTTTTATTTATTTTATAAGGTGCATATGATACATATCTTTTATATGCTTGTATCATAGTTTTTTTGGCAAATAATAAAAGAATGTAGTTGTTTTGGTGGAACCCAAGGATACATTGCTACGTGAGCAAAAAGAATGAGTGGAGGTACATAAATATTAGGAGTGTAAAAATAGCTTGTAGGCTATGGGCGGCCCGAAACCCATCCGCAACCTAGGGTGGGCTCGGTCCGTTTAGGCTCGTTTGGGCCCGAGCTAGAGCCTAGCCTAAGACCCTAGGCCTGGGCCATTATTTTGAAGTCTGACTCTACCTGGCCCATCGGCCTGCCCAAGGCCCGAATATTCCCTTGGCCTGGGCCTGGGCCTGGGCCTGGGCCTGGGCCTAATTTTCTAGTTTGTGGGCTAGCTCGACTAGGCCCAAATTTTGAAGGGAGCCCGTGAAACATGACATGGGCCTGGTTTACACCCCTAATAAATATCTATCTACTAGAAGACTGGAGTTGATGTTTGGGCTTTGGAGTAACGTTTCGATTTGCCTTTTGTTTTGTTTTGTTTTGTTTATTTTATTTTTTAGTAATTTTTTTAGTTAAATTAATTTTGAAAAAATTATTAAAAAATTCACTGTAACAATTATCTAAGGCATTAATTTCAATAAATATTTTTTGTTGGTAGAGAAATCCACCTTTATAAAATAGTTCGATGAGAAGTCATTTTGTTGGTTTTCGAAAATATTTTATTTCCAATTTTGCTCTTTAATTTATTTGTTGATTTTTTTTATTTGTTCACTTTTTTTACTATCTGTTCAAATTATATCTATTTGTTCGAATTATTTTCTATCTGTTCTAATTTGTTTGACTACTAGCGTATGCCCATGCCTGAAGGCACGGTGTAAATAATGTTAGGATTATAATATAATTGTAATCGCAACACTATTTAAATTTAAGATTAAAATGCAATTATAAAAATCTATTTAATAGACTACACTTTATAATTTCAAACAAATCAAATATAAAAAAAAATTAAATATCAAATAATGCACACCAGCCAATACTCTGCAATTTAATAGAAATTAAAATTAAAATGCACATCAGTTAGTGTTATTGCTGCCAACCAAATTCTAACTACATAAGAAAAACAAACATTAAATTGTCATACGCCAAAAGAGTGAGTTAAAACTTTATAAAAAAAAAGTGGGTCGAAGCTTTCCAGAATACGTATGCTTCACAGAAGATGTGTCAATAATGTGTCTTCAAACATGTATTTCGCCAAACTTCCTCCTCATTACTTTCGAAAAAGTCTTTGTATCAACTTGTATGCATCCCCAATGAGGAACATGCACAACAATCTGGTAATTTGTAGAAACAAAAAAAAAAATATAGATTGGTATATTTGTTGGAAATATACATATCAAAATACTTTGAGATTGAAATTACCTTATTACATCCCCATCGAAGCAAGCTAGTTGTATTTCTCCTTTTAAGCTCCATAAATTTTTCGATCCAATCCTTAAAAAATCCATATTTCCAATTATTATTAGATTGAAATTTTATAAAAAAAAAATCTATATATATAATCAATAGAAATAAATCTACATGGTTATCTTTTGATAAAACATGATTTAATGAACATGGAACACTACAACAACACTTCAGGATAAACAATATTTGTAGTAGAATCCAAACTATCTTTAGGGAGGAGAATACTTATACGATCAAAGGATGTACATCTGGACAATGCCACATATAATTGGCCATGGCTAAACACTGGTATGCGCAAATCAACCCCAACAAATTTCACAGATTGTCCTTGAGATTTATTAATGGTCAAGGCATATGCTAATCGGACTGGAAATTGACGTCTTGTCATTTGGAAAGGCATTTCTGAAGAAGATGGTGTCAAAGATATCCTTGGTATGAATGCCAAATTGCCAAACTTTTCTCCAGTTAAAATTTGAGCTTCAATTATGCGAGTGTCGCACCTAGTAACCATCAATCTTGTACCATTACATAGTCCATCTTTCGGTGCAATATTTCTTAACAATATTATAGGACAACCCACTTTCAACTCTAACTTAAAAGTTGGTAGCCCGGGAGGATCCAATGAATTTAAATATTCATTAGGATATCTATTTGTAATGGTAGGATCAATTTCATTATCTTCAGACATTTTATCTGCTGCAAAATAAGTATATAATCTCCCTGGAAAGATATTCAACGCAGTAGTATTAATGTCACTGACATCATCGTTACGCGCAGATAGAATGGTGCGTTCAGTTAAAAATGTTGGGGTCGACGTCTCTATCATATTCAACTGTGGGTAAACTGTAGAGAGCAATTCATTCAAATCTTGACATTTGTGTATTGTTGATGGAAGGTTGATGATTTCCTGAGGATTAGTCCCAATCTAAAAAAAGTGAAATCAATTAAAAAAAATATGAGTGTAAAAACTATTTATTAATTTAAAATAATCTATATAATAAAGAAAAAGGTTAAAGTAGTGTTACCTCCATCAAGAAATTTGCAAAAATAGCATTTTCATGGTCTCCATGATTCAAGCGCATATTCAAATCCAAAGTTAAGATATGTATATGCTTCCATAGAACAGAGTGTCTTAATGAAGCATTCACAATTTGCTCACGAATTCCTTTGGGTATAACTGGTAAGATTTGTCGAAAGTCTCCACCAAGAACAACAGTAATACCCCAAATGGCTTTTCACTATCACGAATATCCCTCAATGTACGATCAACCGCCTCAACACAATGTCTATGTTGCATAGGAACTTCATCCCAAATTATGAGTTTTGTTTCTCTAAACAACTCAGCTTGTAATGATTGTTTGGTAAACCCACAAAGTGAATTTTCCAAGACATCTAACGGAATGGAAAATGTTGAATGTGCAGTGCGACCTCCTACCAATAACAATGATGCAATTCCAGATGAAGCCACAGTAACAACGATATGCCCAAGGCTACGACATTTTAATGCAATCGTATTGTACAGAAATGTTTTCCCTGTTCCAGCACCCCCATTAAGAAAGAAAACAGTTCCTTTATTTTGAAAAATTGAAGAAGTGATTGTGTTATAAGCATTCCGTTGTCCATTGTTGAGACAATCAATAGTAATTTCTGGATCTGCCTGTTGTGCCTCATTCTGCAGTTGTTGATGTTCGAATATCAATCGATTACCAACTACTGCACTCCAATTTGCAGTAGGTTGTGGCATGGGTGGGAAGTCAATTAAACATTTGCCTGATTCATGAAGCATTTGATTCAAAAGATGGAGACCATAATCTTCAATTTGAGCCTCAGTTGGGTTAGAAATGGCAAACAATGTACGAATCTTATGTGCAAGATCATCACATATATGCGTTGAGAATTGATTCCATAATGCACATGGATTTAGTGGAGAGCACTGGGTGAGAATAACACTAAACAATCTCCTCAATTGGTATCCAGTTTTCATAACTGCAGCCTCTTTCAAGCATTGTATCCATTCTTCATCATCTTCTAAAAGCCCCCTTGCAACACATGCTAATTTAAATGTATCATGCACAACATTATCGACCGTGCGTAAAGACCGAAATGACTTTGGTCCTTTGACAACAGTTAGTAACAAACGCAGATAAAATCTTTCACCACAATTAGGACTGGCAAAGTACATTCTACCAATTGCATATCCTCTTTCTCTTGATTTCCATCTCTTTTCTGACTTGAGCCATACAAAATGCTGTGGAAATTCTTGATAAGTGAATGGACATTCATCTTCACTGGCAGCACAATATGCAAAGAAGCCAGTAAGAGTTGACATTTGTTGACCAGCTCTAGATTGAATCGTTTCTAATGACTCTTCTGGGTTAAAAACAACGCGATGCATTCCAGGTAAATGAAGTGTCAATCGTACAACTGCTGGTATCTCTGCATGCAAAGGATGACCAAATATTCGCCAAGCAACTTCTGGAGGTCTAATATACCTTGCATTGAGATATTGTTGAATCTCATTTATCGATCCCAACACCATCGTTGTACGATCATAACCTTTGTAAATGTACTTATGTATATACTTGACACATCTCATTCCGGCACATACTTCCACATTTATATGACAGTTGAAAAGTTTAGAAAGATATGCATTGTATGGTACGACATCCCTGTTATCAACTTCTTGCCCCCTCACAGTATGTACTTGGCCATTATTGCGACGACGATAGATGGGTATCCATCTTGATCCATAGTTGTTGTTTCTGTGAAAGCTCGAGGGTATCTCTTACTGCATCTACCATTTTCCATACATGGTGCATGAGGATTTCGAGCACCACATGGTCCATGTACCATACAACATTTGACAGTTTCAAAAAGCATAGGATCATCTTTTGGGTCTGGAAATTCTGCACAGACCAATTTGTCTACTTGAGCACATGTTCAAATTTTGTCTGGACCCTTAAGAAATAAAAGTGCATGCATATGGGGGAGGCCTCATTTTTGAAATTCAATTATAAAAACATGTGCAACTTTATTTCCAAACACTTGATTTGCTTCTATCTCCTTCATCAAACATTTTCTCTTTAACTCAAATCAGGACGATCAATAGGTTTTTGATGCGATAATAATGTTGAAGTAATTTCTGGCCAATTAGGGTTTGCAATCATGGTAAGAAAAATATCTGGGTGTTGGTTGTATCGTGTGATAGCCATTGAATCTTGAAAGATTTCAAACATATGTCTAGGACTACCAGTAAATGAAGATGGCAAAACAAACCTTTGACCAATTTGACCAGGTCGCACATAATCTGGATCAATATCTGACAACTCTTGGTAAAGCTCAACCCGAAGTTTCCCTTGATTAAGCTTGTAGTATGTCAATCGATTTTGCTCAGTTGTGGCCCAAGCATCTACCAAAAACTCTTGAAATAGTTTCCCACCTCTCAAAATAGTTGAATACTCTGTGGGTCGTTCAAACAAACGATAACTATAAAAATCCATTTGAGTAAGTCGATCAGTTGAAGGTCGATCATATTGAACATTCCACAATTTCAACTCAGGTTCCCATCCAAGCTCACCATAAGGAAATAATAGAACATAATGTAATGGCAAGTATGCTGGGTGACATTCATTAATTTGCATCAACTCATTATTTCCTTGGAAATGTAAGATAATATCTCTCATTCCACTTACCTCTGTTCCATCACCTGGTATTACAATCGCAATCTCATCTGCAGTTGGTAAGTTATACCGACGTCGATCAGTTGTTGAATTGTAATGAAGATGAGCAGGTAGATTGTGTCCTGCCGCGTCTAATTGATGTAAAATGGCATGAGCCTGGCGAAATGTAGCTACAAATGCATTGACTTGCAACAAACTATCCTGAATAGTTTTGAGCACATCCCTTCTCAAGCTAGGATTTCTACGATTATGAATTTCTAACGCTGAATCAGGGTCATAGATATACAGTTGAGCATAACTCGCATGCTGCCCTGGTTGTGGTTGTAGTGATCCTGTTCGATGTCGTAATTCCCCATGAATTGTGAATGATGTAGGACCCCTTCCACTGAGTACTCTAGGATCCAATTTAGCACCAAGACTTGTAAAAGCATTGGCTACATGGTACAATCGAGTATAATTTCGAAAGGATTTTGATTGATCATTATTCCCATCATACAACGCTTGAAGTGATGGAGGAGGTGTAATAAGTAAAGGTAGCCTAATCTTCCCTTCCAAACAGCAAGTTCCGAATAAGGGACGCTTTATAGATGATTTGGTCAATTTTTCAACCATCCAATGTAAGCCTGAACAATAAGGACATAATACGTCCATCTTGCCAAGATAATGGCGGCAAGAATTGTTGTGTGCTCGGGGATCAATTGATGTACTCATAGTCATATCTTCTAATTCATCATCAGTACATAGATCTTCTTGAAGAAATTGATTTATAGAAGTAGACCTACGAATATTTGTGCATAAATAAAATTATATAAAACAAAATGGTAAGAATATATACTTCAAGATTAGACATAGTAGTTTATCGATTCCTTTGTGGAGGTAAAGATGTGCTTGGCATAGAAAATGAACATGTAGAATGATGGGCAACCATTGTTCGTTTTTGTGCAGAATGAGAATCTTTAGTTATTGTTTCCCATTCCAGGCAAGCGCGATTGCGACGATTTGGTGCTAAAGAAGGTGCTCTTGTTCTCGTTGCGAGCATTGAAAGTATGACTTTTCATTTTTTTCACGCTCTCGTCGTGCACGTTGGGCCAAAGCAGCTTTTGATATTACATTATTATTTTGTGCCTAAAATGAAAATATTTTGTCATTGGTGCAAAATATGTGAATATTTTGTACTTAACATGAAATATCTTCTTGTTTATTTTGTTTCTCTTAATTTTGTTTTATATTTTATTTGTTTTATACCTTTAATAGTGTTATATGTATTTATTTCTTTCTTTATGCATTTTATTTTTTATAAAAAAAATAAAGAAGAAATAAAAATCTATCTTATTTAGTTTATTCTTTCATCACATAGTTTGTCTTTATTTCTTCGTTTTTTTTTTTTGTTTCTTATTCTTTTCACATGTTACATTATAAATGCACATGTATCTATGCTAAATAAAAATAAATAAATTTGGAAAACACATATAATAATAGCAAATTATAGGAAAATATATTACAATCATTCTACGGGAAGAAACATAAAGCAACAAATTCACATAATTTTGCTTCATATTTTTTAAAAGGAATATATACCACTTGACATGCATTTGTCATTCTCTTGCCAGAAGGAGTCACCTTTTCTTTTCCCTTAGACATTGGGTTGACCTTTTCTTTTTCTTTTGCCTAACAAATATAAATAAAATATTGAAAAGATTTTAAAAAATCTTATATAAATAAAAATACATACAATGTTTTACTTGATTTTGTACTTACCGCACGAACACGAATAACATTAAGGTCATGCTCATTACGGATGACCACACCAACATTTCAAGATGGGGTTGTAGGAGCAGACCTACAAAAATGGATTGTGAATAAATTAAAATTTGTATAATAAAGTGGTAATAGTAAGAGTATATATTTCAAGAATTAAACTGAGTTGTTTACCAATTGGGTGTTACAGAAGGTTGTCTTGAGTTAATACATTCATTTGATCTCTCTCGTTCTCGTCGCATGCGTTGTCCTAATTGGTATGCAGAACATGAGTTTTGATTTTTTTTCACGTTCTCGCTGTGCACGTTGAGCCAATGCAGCTTTTGATAATACATTATCATTGTGTGCCTAAAATGAGAATATTATATAATTAGATGCATGAAATATGAAGATTGTCCCATCTCTTGCTTCCCTTTTATCATGTATTTGTTCTCAAAAGTTTAACTAACTTTTCTTCTTCGCTCGGTTGAGTTGTTAGTCACATAAGAACCAATGCGTGTATTGATAAAATTTAAAAAGGGAGGAAAAAACTCATGGACTTTCACCAAATGCCAAAAAGACACTATCCATCTAGTGTATACCAATGCCTAAAGGCACGGTGTAAATAATATTGGTACACATATTCTACAAAAATCAATTAACATAAATTATTAATATTGGTATCACATCCTTTAATTAATATTGGTATCAATTAACATAAATTATTAATATTGCAGCATGTGTTCAAATTAATATTCAGACAAATGCATTAACATGTTATACAAATGCTTACTTTAACATGGTTTAGAAAAATATTTTACAATCAATCAAAACAATTGAATAAATATTTTAAAAACAATAACTCATAAAAATATACATAAAAAAGAGTATATAACACTATGCAATTCTAACAAAAATCTATATAAAAATAATAATAAATATTCGAAAAACAAATTTTTTAAAAATGTTAAGAAACCATACTACGGGATTTGCATGTTCCTTTCCTTTGCCAGAAGGGATAGCCTTTTCTGTCTCTTTTGATATTGTTTTGCGTTTTTCCTTTTCCTTTCCCCATAAAAAATAAGTAGAATATATAATTCAAATATATTTTTAAAATAATAAGAAAATGCATGCGAATATAAGCTACTTGCAGGCTTACCTCACGAATGCGAATAGTATTAAGGTCACGCTCATCGCGGACAACAACATTAACATTTCTTTCTTGAAGAAATTGAATCTATATATACAAAAACTTTAGAGTGACAAATAAAATTTTGTACACATAAATAAGAAAAAAAAATCATTTCTTTATTGATGTTACCGTTCGGCATAAGTCTTCATCCACCTATAAAGTATGAGGGAAAAAGCATTTATTAGAAGAAAATTAGATATGATAAGTTTAAAATAAATAAATAAATAGGCCTTACATTATAAGAGAGGTATTTAAATTTCTATGGAGGGAGCAAAAAAAAAAAAAAAGAAAGAAAAATAAAAGAACACTTACTTGACCGAAAATAGTGATATTGTCCATAACTATTGTACTTCAACCTAAAATGTTTGGTTATATAATTATGGCTGTTCGATGATGTATTTTAACAATCACATTAAAATGATAAAATTAAAATCAACCCTAGCAACATGAAGAGTACTAAAATGGGAACACAACAATTGTCCAAATTTGAACTCTTCTCTTCCCCAACTGACTTCAATTTTATAGTGTTGAAATTAAATTTAAATTTATCATTATCATTTAGAAAGTCCAAACATAAATATATGCCACCAAAAAATTTTTTTTGTTTAATTAGCAATTTATACTAACTCTCAAGTAAAACTAACCCAACACATTGAAAAATAAAATGGAACATTTCCAAAAAAAAAAAAAAAAATGGAACAAACAATCCCAAATTCATAATGCAAAATGAAAAGAATACAATCGATTGAGGTGCCTTTGGAAGGCATATATAGTTAGAAAGAAAACTGGCTATACAGTGTGTTCTCAATCGATTGTATTACTTGGTGGAAGTAACACACCGGCTAACAGGAACAAACATATTGGAAGACATATAAGAACACACTACAAAATCGATTGTGAACATGCTCTAATCAGCAGCAATGTAGGACCCATAACAGGTCCTATAACAGGGGACTATAGAAAAAAAAAATAATGGCATATATAAGTTAAAATAATTTGGACAGATCGGTTTAAATAAGTTCAAAAGAGTTGCAATATACATGGCTTAAAATAATTTGTACTAATAGATTAAAATAATTTGGACACATATATTAAAATTATTTGGATAGATAAGTTCAAATATTGGGACAGATAACTTCAAAAAATTTGGACATATAGGTAAAAATATTGACATACATATGTTAAAATAATTTGGACACAAAAGCTAACAATATGGGGACAAACATTTTTAACAATATGGGAACAAATATGTTCAAAAAATTTGCACAAACATGTAAAAATATTAGCATACATGGTTAAAATAATTTGCACAAATAGGTTAAAATTATTGAAACATGTTAAAATGATTTGGACCAATAGGTTCAAATATGGGACAAAGTTAAAATAATTTAGACGGTCTGATTCAAATAATTTGAACAAATATGTATATGAAGATGCAAAAATAACTCGCTTACGAGATCTATCCATTCAAAATTACCGAAAGTGGTTTCGAGTGTTTACTTTCTCAAAAAAAAAAAAAAAAAAAATGTTGTTTTGTTCTTTTAATTAATCGAAAAATCAATCTATTATTTATTTCTTTATTTTTAAATTTCATATTCAATATTGATCTTATTATTTGAAAGATAATAGAAAGACAAATCTACCTAAATTAATTTTGTTAAAAATAGATTTGTAGAACTTAAGTTATGCATTTTTAAATTTTTTTAAACAGAAATAAATAGCCAAAGAATTATTAAACAGATTTATTCAACTTACTCTTTGAAGACTTTATGATTTGCCTAGTAGTTAACTTCATCATATAAACTATCAGTTTCCGGTCCAAATAAAAAATAAAAAATAATTGAAGATAAATTATATAAATAGTCTCTAATGTTTGCACAATATGTCAATTTGGTCCCTATTATAACAATCACATTTTATACTACTCAAACAATACCTTTTAATTTAAAAAAAAAAAAAATCACAATTTTTCCAAACATGGGCAGGAGGTTGGTTTACTTAATTAACATGCCTACTATGAGGCTCACCTAGTGCTTGAAACAACCATTCATTTGTAGGGTTTATCCACAAAATAGTTCGTATAAATTTTTTGATTAATTTGATCAAATTTATCTTAGAAAATTGAACGGATAATATAATTTTTAAGATAAGTAATTTATTTATAAGATAAATGTAATCCAATTATATGAATTTCATTGTTCAGAGGAGGATAAGGCCGAATCTTGGGTTGATGCTTTGTCTAGAATACCTACACATAACATAACATGTGAAATTGAAATCAGAAAACAACTTCTGAGAACTCAATCAAACCCAAAGTATATTGAAATGTAGCTAAGGATAACCAATGCTACTTTCTATGTGATGTGGCATTGGTAATTCTAGTAATAAGATTTTCAGTGTGTAGTAAATGTAAAGCAAAACTACAGAGACAGAGTGTGATCAGATCTAAAGATGCCAATGTATCTTCAAGGAGACATACTGAACCCACCAATTGATAATCAAATATCAGATAAGAATGTGTTCATTAGTCAAGAAATAAAACATAATAATTAAGGAAGCTTAAGGATGCAGCAACCAACCAAAGATCGTCAAATGTTCAATACAAATGTATCACAAAAATAGTGGACATAAAACTTTATAATTAAGGACAATATAATATCCATGAGCTTTAACATCAATCACTTCATCCCATAGCATAAAAAAAATGTTTTTCACAATATCCAGGGGAAAAGGTCCTGATAGATTTGGTTATAAGAGAAGAGGCAATGACAATTGAAGAAGGATCATATCTTTTCTCTAATACCGAGTATTTTCTGAATCTGATCCTCACATCACCGTTCTTCCTTCCCATGTTGGTAATTGTCAATTAACAACGTAATGTTTTATGTGAATATCTAAATGTTTCTAAATATAAAATGTGTTGGTTGAACATTTCAATGCTTTCATTCATTCTTCATGTCTGGGGCTTGATTTGAAACCTATTCTTTTTAATTTTCTGCCAGTAGTTCTATTATTGGCTACTTAAATAAAATCTGCTAAATTTTCTGCCAATAGAATGAAGAAGACATAAAGATTTTCTTGGTCAGAAGATCTACTTAAAAATGTTTTTCAGAAAATTAAGTAGACATAAACATTTTCTACATTCTCTACCCCTGCAACTGACCAAGAAAATGCAGAGAGGAGCATTGCTTTGTTCTTTTTTGAGAATAAACTGGATTTTAGTGTAGCTCGTTCTTTGTCATATCAGCTAATGATTGATGCAGCGGGAAAGTGTGGTGTTGGATTTAGAGGTCCATCTGCCGAAATCCTGAAGACTACATGGTTGGAAAGGATCAAGTCTGAAGTGAGCTTACAGTCAAATTGAGAAAGAGTGGACCACAACAGGTTGTACTATAATAGCAGAACGTGGGTAGATAACAAATCAAGAGCTTTGATCAACTTCTTAGTTTCGTCTCCCTCCTGAACCTTCTTCCACAAATCAGTAGATGCATCTGCATATTATAAGAATATAAAATACCTTGCTGATTTGTTTGATTCTGTAAATGTTGTGCAAATAATTGTGGATAATACTCTCAATTGCGCAGGTATAATGAGCCATATCCTACAGAACTATGGAACTATTTTTGTGTGAACAGATGTATTTTACAAGCGCAAGCTATTGCGAAGTTCATATATAACAATTCATCGATTCTTGATCTGATGAAGAAGTTCACTGGAGGACAGGAAATCATTAAGACTGGTATCACAAAGTCCATTTCGACCTTCATGTCCTTGCAATCTATATTGAAACTGAGGTCAAGATTGAAACATATATTCAACAGCCTTGAGTTCTCTGCGAACCCTTACGCAAATAAAACTCAAAGCATAACTTGTTCGTTAGAGTGTTTTAAAGTGAACATTTGTAAACTGGTACAAAAAGGCAATTTTGAATCAGAAACGTTATGAAGAGGAGAAAACAGAATTTCAATTTGAATCCGAAAATGAGTTAGATCTGAACCCTGAAGCATAACCTATTTCCTCCGAATATGAAATACAACAGAGAGAGACCAAAATTACCTTGCGAAGGGAACAACCGAGGGTGGAAGAGAGGGAACCTTGCGAGTGGTGATGATGAGCAGCGGCGTCAGTTTTTGCAGATTGATTCACTTAAATATCTGATCCCATTTAATCTGTTCTTGATCATTAAGAAACTGATTGTATTTCTTCTTGATCATTCAGAAACTGATTGTATTTTGGGGAAAAAAATACAACAGAGAGAGGGAGGAGGACATGAATACCTTGTGATGAAGAGGAGCGTCGGTTACAATCTGATCGCAAGAACAAACTGATGAGAACAGAGAATGGATGTTTTCCTTCCAGCAATGCCCCAAAATAAACAAAATTAAATCACCCAAATCCATTTGCTTTACATAAACATAGAATTTTTCATCAACATGATTGAATTTTTTGTACTTACAAACAAACCAATTTGCAAACTAATTCATCATAGTAGTGTGAATTATTTCAGAACCCATTTTCTGAATCCACAAAAACCCTCAACTAAACACACCCAGAGTGAGAAACACAAATCAATACACCACTTCACACACTGTAGACACCCCATTTTTGACTGCCCTTAAGACTTGGACGCGACTGATGGTTTACATGATGGAGAAAGGTGTGCAGGGGAAAGGTTCAGTTTCTTCGGCAAGGAGAGAGTCAAAGCTCAACTTCATACCCCTTTTTGGACCAAAACAATCTTGATCAAAAGATTTTAGACTTTAAAACCCTCTCTTTCAAAACGTTTTTGAAATAAAGTTTCTACGATGTTCTAACGCTCGCATTTTGTTAAATGTTGCGCTTTTCGGTAAACCGAGCAAGGACAAAGCAAAAATGAATGAAAGAGAGATGAAATCTTTGAAAAATCTTTCAAAACACCTTACTTAGGGGTTCGAAGTTGAAGAAAAGAAGAGAAGAGGGAAGAAACCCAGTTGGGGGAGAAAATGGGCATGAACTGTTAAGAAAGAGTCGAGCAACCCTCGCCGAATCGGGCCTATTTATTTGCATACTTGGAATCAAGCTATGAGGCCACCACCGTTGGAAAGAAGACTTCCGGGGCTTCATTTTTCACTTAAGAATCTCCTAAAGCCAATTCCGGACGAGGGAGATATGGTTGATTGAAGTAGGGCATCACTCCGGTTGGACCGAATCTGCGCGGCTTCACCAAAACAGGCATAACGTTTTGCACAGGAGGAATTTTAATGCAAGGTTCACGTCATTAGAAAGCTAACTTCCGGGGCTTCAATTTTGACACTTGAACGGCCACCATTGGACTTCCCAATCACTGGCCAGCCACCTGTCTTTCCGGCAGACCCTTTTTTTGTCCTGAAAAGTAGTAGGCCGGCCAGAAAATGTAGCAGGCCGGCCACCTAGTTGGTCGGATGACCATTTTGGCCCTTTTGAGCTGGCCAGCCATTCTTGCCCTCCCAAGTGTGTTCCAGCTGTGCAATTTGTTTTCCCCAGATCCTATATTCGGGGTTTGGCCTTTTGGGGGGGGGGAATTTGAATTTGTTTTTCCTCCCCTTTTTCCCTTCTCTCCCTCTATAAAACCAGCAGCTCCAGCTGCATTTTGGAGGGTTAGAAAATATCCATTGGAGCCTTGGCATTAAAACTTCCCTCTCTCTCTCATCCAAGCTCAAAACCCCTTAAGTCCTACACCATTTTACACTACAACCCATAGCACCACACCTCCACACTCCACTCCAACAACTTGAGGCTGTTTTCCAGAGGCTAGGAGCACCATTTCTTGGACCAAAGGCTGCTGGAACGTTGTGCTACAAGGGTAAGCCTCTTGATCCCTCTTTTAGGCCTATTTTTGCATGCTTTCTTAGCTTTTGTTGCTTGCCTTTTTGGGCTCTGACCCAAACTGTAAATAGTCATATTTTGACATCCTCTTCATGTTTGATCAAGGATCTTTTACTGTTTGAGGTCTCCTCCTCACCCTTTGTGTTTAAACTCTCTTTTAGGCCTATTTTTACATGATAGTTTAGCCCTTTTTTTTGATCATTTTCGTGGCTTGGTATAAACTGTAAAGTGTCTTGTGTTGAGCCTCTCTTCAACTTTGTTGAAGCTCTCTCCTCTGTTTGAGGCCATCTATTGCCACTTGCCTCTTTATCCCTCTTTTAGGCCCTTTTCTTGCATGATAGTTTAGCCTCACTTGTGTTCATTTTCGTGGCTTACTATAAACTGTAAAGTGTCTTTTTTTGAGTCCCTCTTCAACTTTGTTGAAGGGATCTTTGCCATTTGGGGTCAGCTTCTGTCCCTTGTCTCTATTCTCTCTTTTAGGGCCATTTTTGCATGATAGATTAGCCCTATTTGTGTTCATCTTTGAGACTTGTTATAAACTGGAAAAAGGCTGTTTTTGACATCATCTTCATGTTTTATTAAGGTTCCATTTTTTGTTGAGGTCATATGCTATCTTGTATGCTTGGTTGCCTCCCATTTTGAGCCTTACATCCTAGCCCTTGTTGCATGCCTTGTTTGACCTTCTAGCCACTGGAATCCAGTGAATTTCTAGTGGCTTTGATGCTATCTTGAGCCTCCAAATTAGAGGGGGGTGACCCCCTCTCACCTTGACTTGTTTGGTGGCCATTTCGGCCTTCCAAAGCGACCCTATCTCGCATGCTTCTTAGTCACATTTCAGGGTCAATTTGGTGAGTTTTTAGACTATCATATTTGATTTTCAAAGTTGGTTTGGGGCTGCCACATGTCCATCTTGTATGTGGTTAAGAACCCCTTTGTATGCCCTCTAAAGGAGCCCCTCATTTGTGCATGTGTTGGCTACATTTCCATGGTTATTTGGGCATATTTTGGCATATTTAGTTCACTAATTTTTTCTGGTTTGGTGATATTCCACGTTCTTCTTACACTTTCCATGTAAACCATGTTTGTTGGTCAAATTTGCATGCTATTTTAAGCCATCTTGCTAGCATCTTTTGGCCATACTTTAAACTGGAAAAGTTCATGTTTTGGGACTGCCTTGACTCTGTCTTCATACTTCATGTTCAAATAATGCATGCTTTGTATAGCTATAAGTCATTCCATGTGCCCAGTTTTGAGTTTCGGGTCTCATCTCATGCATCGGGTGCCATATTGCCATGTTTCGAGGCTGTTTAGCATCATGTTTTAGTGCTGAAATTTGCTTGTTTGTATGCCATATTCCATGCCTTGCCATGCTTTGGTAGAGTGGCATTCGTGCCTTAGGGTCGGTCCTCGGTTTGCGTGCATGCGTGCACGTATCTCGAGTGTCTCATTTTCATCTAATGGCCTCCTATGTGAGTGTGGCTGAGGTCTGCTTGTGTTGGTGTAAGTCCATTATGCACTGTGTATGCCATTTCATTTCATAGCATTGCGTATGCTAGGTTGCATGTTAGAGCATTGTGTATGCCGTGTTACATCGAGCATTGTGTATGCCATTTCATAGCATTGTGTATGCTAGGTTGTATATTAGTTGCATTCATGCATGTCATGCATATTGCATTGTGTTTGGGATAGGAGTTAGCCCGAGCACGGGAAACGAGGGACGTTTCGTACTCCGAGTGACGGAACGTGTCTCAATTCCCAGTCGCCGACACTCCGGATTATCCATGATGGAGTCTAGGCCTTGTTATGTTTTCATGTGCATTCATTTCATATTGAGTCGTGCAATTCGACTCCTCGGCCATCATGCATTGAGATGCGTGATTGGTGGCACGAGGATCGAGGTGTACATACATATGTGAAAATACTTTGCCATGCCCCTTTCTTGCTCTCTGTTGCAGCAAATCAAGAATCAGCAGCCTTCCGGAGCTTGGCGCGCTTTCCAAGAACAATTGCAAATAGAGGCTAATCGGGGCATCGCGATGGATTTCCGCGCCAAGCAACTCAAACATGCATCATTCATCATCGGGAGCAGAGTTGAGGCAGTCCCCTAGCTTGCATGCTAGTTTACTGTTTTTCCTACATTAAATTGTTAATTAAATCAGGGTTTTGTATTTATTCGGGACCGTATATTATTCTTTCGGACCCTCCGAGCGAGGGCAATGTTGTAATAAATGTGCGTGCGTGTGATGTATGTCTTCCAACCCCACGTCTTTCTCCCTTTTATTTACCAGCTTATGATGGTTAGATTAGGGCATGTTTCAATTAGCATACAGTATGATAGCATGTTTGCATTCATTCATCTGTTTTGCATGCACGGGCTCGGCGCATCATACTAACTGCATTTGTATTTCAATTTCAAGTTGAGTACTTGTTAGCTGTAGCATTCCATATGCCATGTTTAGAATAGCCGAGCCTGCTATAGTTGCATTTTTGCATGTGTTGCATTAGGCATTTCTGTATAATTAGGATCATGCATGGATTTCTAATTAGCTTCTGTTTTGGCTTGGAGTACTCGGTAAGTTTTATGCTTTAGCATCCTTGCATGTGTGTGAGTGACTGCCATGATAGCATGCTTACCATGAGGCTATTTGCTTATGTGATATATCTGCCTGAATGCCTGTGGGTGAAGGTTGGGTTATTTGGATTGGGACAAATCATCAACTGTGAGTTTTAAGCCCACTAGATAGTGGCAAAACCATGTTTTCTAAGCCCACCTGAGGGTGGCAAAATCTGCATTTTAAGCCTACTTGCGAGTAGCAAACCATCTTTCAAAAACAAACATGAAATGTTTTGTTCCAATTCAGGCGATCCAGTCTATACTTGTATGCTGTGCGCATCACATAGTAAATCTAGGCTAATAACCGGAATAAGAATGCATAATGTTTTCAAAACTCGATATCATGGTTAGTAGAGGCCGATCTTTGATCGGGCGAGCGGGGGTGCTCACGAAGTGACCTTCCCCAATCGTACCCAAGTTCCCGAGCCGAGGCAACTTTGGTGATGACGGACACGTGGCCTTAGGCAAACGAGTCAGGGTTTCCTAAATTTCCCCAAAAAAAAATATTTAGGTGGCGACTCTGTATCTGGCAAAGCAGTCCATGTTTGGCACTTCTTTCAAAAATCTGTTTTCTCAAACCGATTTGCCGGATTTGGACTCTTTAGTTCAGATTACGAACCGTGACAAATTGAGTCCTGAATTCTAATGAGCCCAAGATGAACGGAACGGGGGACTCACACCCTCCCGGGGTGTTCGGGGACGTCTACAGTTTCTGGCGACTCCGCTGGGGATTTAGAGAACTTGACTTGAACCCATGATATCTGGTTTTGACTGCACTTGTGTGTTTCTTTGCATTGCATTTGCATTGGTGCGCCTAGGACACCGTGTTTGCCATCTGCTATTCCTGAACGGTTTGCCGGAGGCTTGTCTTGTCAAGGCATGACCATAAGGCTGACCGGTTGTGGGCTCTGCCAGTATGGGAACACAAACCCCGGTTTTACCGGGGCACCCTTTTGACCATTCGACCTAGTGCATATCGAAATCCGTAGTGACCATTCCAAACTAGGACAGGTTGCTTACCCGATATAGGTTGTTTGAAACCGCTGCGTGCGTAGTGAAACCCTAGCTCCTGACAAAATAGGACAGGGAAACCCTACCCCAACATAGGGGTGTTTTGGCTCTCACTTATCTGTTATGTGCTGTTAGAGTGCGTCTTTACAGGGAAATGCATGTATCAGTTTACAAGTTTGGGCATCAGGCCTGCGAGCACCAATTCAGTATTTTGGGATTCAGTTTACCTAAGGGTAACAGTTTACAGGCCGAATTTTGGGGGCAGAATTCAGTAGAGGGCACAGTCATCCTGTTATGCTCATATCTGTTTTGGTGAAATCAGGCTGAGATGCTGCATGTTTTCTCTTTTGCTAGGTAGTCCTGGAACTATAGCTTTAGAAGGCTTCGATATCCCCCGGGTACATTGGACTAGTGCTGATAGACTTTGTTAGGTCAGAGATTCGATTCAAGGGAAACCAGTGTTCTTTCACTAAGGCAAGGCAAAGAAAGGCCAGTCAGGGCTCACTGGTTCATCTGATCCGTCAGTCGCCAGTCACATCACCTTTGTTTAGACTCAGCAGACCGTGATGGCACAGGGTTCGGAAGAATTTGTGGCCGTGATAGCAGCGCTAAATCAGGGAACTGGCATGCAGGCTGAGACCAGTATTGAAACGCAGCGCCCATCTGGGGCATCTGCCTCACATCCAGCTTTGGGACCCCAGCCGAACTTTGACCCACTTCCGCCAGCTGAAGATTTGCAGGGTCCAGATCCTCAAGAAGGGTTGGCTCAAGCCCGAGTTTTCAGACCCCTGGTGCAGCCTAATGAGAGGCTTTATCCCCTTGATGCTAATGAGCTCGATCTGACCGCAGTGAAAATTGCAAACCTTGAGAAGCAATTCAAAAAGGTACATGGCATTAACTCCATTCCCGACATTGAGGATGGGTACACCGAGGCTGCCGTACGGCTCCCAGACAGATTCAAAATGCCACATATTGACCGTTTCGACGGGTCTGGAGATCCTATGGTACATATCCGGCTTTTCTTGGATATCCTGAAGCCGATGGGTCTGACTAAGCCACAGAAACTCTCTCTGTATGGAAGAACCCTGTCGGGTGTAGCAGCCACTTGGTATGCCAAGTTGGAGGATACAGTGAAGCAAAACTGGGAAGAACTGGCTGAGGCCTTTGTCGATCAGTATTCCTACAATACCCAAGTTGAAATGACCATCCAAGAGCTTGAAGCAACTCGCCAGAACCCAACAGAGCCTTTTGTGGAATTCGTTGCGAGGTGGAGAGCAAAGGCAGCACAAATGACAGATCGTCGCCCTTCTGAGAGGGATCAAGTGCAGATGATGGTGCGAAACCTCGAGCATGATATGTTGCAAAAGTTGATAGTCGCTCCGCTATTCACTTTCAAAAGTTTGCATGAACTAGGGGTTCAGATCGAGAATGCGTTCAACAGTGGGATCATTCCCAGAACAAGTGAACCGACAAGGAGGGTGATTTCAGGAGTGCCAATGCTGGTAGTAGCGCTATTCCCAAACCCGCAGAAATCAATACAGTTGCCACAACCAACCCTTTTGCCAAACCAAGCCTACAAACAACCAGCCCAGCCCGAGCTCAGGGCAGAACTTTCACCCCTCTCTATATGAGCCTGACTAGCGCACTAAAAGTCTTGATGGAAAGAGGGTATCTCAAACCCCTCGATCCTCAACCTCTGCCTGACCCACTCCCAGCCAGACATAACCCTCCAAGTACTGTGTGTACCATCAGCAGCGCGGTCATGGCACCGACCGTTGCTACCGCCTTCGTCATGAGGTCCAAAATCTCATCGACAATCGGACGATAACTCCACCTTCAGACCCCAATGACCAAACATCTCCTGCCTACCTCAATCTTATCCATATACTGCCATCCATCTATGACCCCAGCATATACATCACCCCAGCCCATCTACCCAAGCCTGAGGTGTTTATCCCAGAAAGCATGGACTTATGCATGATGGGTGCACCTGAACCTCAAACCCGTGAACCCATTACTTCTGAGCTGAAGAGAATGATCAAAGATCTTCAGAGAACTGTGACAGATTTGGCCTCCGGGGCATTGGCTCCGTCATCAACCGCATCACATACCAGCGAGTTCATGTCAAAAGGCTCCCCAGTCTTGGAACGGGCTGCATTTGAGGAATGCCAATCCCTTGGCAAAGTGGAGGCGAGTGGAAAGAACAAGATAGGGGCGGACATGGATCCCCATGAACATCTTTTGTTCGCTGTTGAGGCTTTGAAAGCCAAGGGACTGGACAAAGAGCAAGTGCTCGCAGTCGTTGCAAAAACTGTGGACGACATTTTCGCCACTCAAGTTGGGGGCAGTTTGAATCAAGGGGCAAGCCGGGAGAAGGGTCGTTGTATCAGAAATGTTCCTTTCAGCTATAATCCTGCACTCGGAAGAGATCAACAAACCAGGCCAGCACCTGCCAATCCTTTACTGGTGCGTCCAGCAAAAATCCACAAACCTTGAAGTACCAACCCCGAGGTCAGAGGGTCTTCCATGCCCTCTATATGCCTTTGTCCAAAGCTCTCCAAGTCCTTGTTGGACAAGGCCATCTCAAACCCCTTGAGCCTCGGCCTCTCCCAAATCCTCTTCCGGCTACGCATGATGCCGCCCAGTACTGTGCCTTCCATTAGCAAACTGGCCATACTACCAACAATTGCTTCCGTCTTCGCCATGAAGTACAGGATCTATTTGACAACGGGGCCATTGCCGCGCCAAGCTCTGCAAAGTCTATCGGCACTGGATCGGTGAACTTGGGGGATAATGTGACCATGTGATCGGGGGATGAACCAGCTGCGGGTGGCACTCGATTAAACTGCAGACGTGGGAATGGCACGCACTGTTCTGAGCAATACGCAAACACCAGTTTTTGTGCTTTCTGACTTGGGCATTGGGTCAGTCTTGTTGTTTTGTATAGAGTCAGTCTTTTCTTACTGAGTCAGTTGGGTCTGTCTTGTTGTATCGAGTCAGTCCTATTTTGTTGGAGTCGGGTGATTTCGGGGTGTTACCTCGGACATCACTTGCTTGTTTTGTGTTTGTCTTTTCGTTTTCTTTTGAGTCTGTTTTTGCCTTGGAGCCAGTAATGCCAACAGATTTGAATGAATAGCAGTGATTTTCACATTCTTGTGTTCGCTTCTGCCTTGTGCCAGTTGTGCCAGAAGTTCTGAATGAAATGGCAGTGCTTTTTGCCTATTTTTCTGTGCCTCGAACTCATTGCATTGACCTAAGTTTTTCAAAACCTTTTGAACACTGTGATGAAAACAAAGAGGAAGGAATTCCTCGGGATTTGAAAAAATTTGATCAATTGAGAGAAAGAGAGGCATGCTAAGCCCTTAATGAATGAAATCATGCTTGTTAGTGTGAGTACTGGGAAGGATCCTGGCTTGATCCAGATTGGTTCTACACTGTCTTCAGCGCGAGCGACTGGTCGTTTCCTTAAAAGATTTCAAAAAATGTTTTGCGCGGTCCTGCGAAGACCTGTGTGGAATCGCTCTTGAGATTGTGCAGCTTAGGATCGCTCTCAGCCTCGAGACTCGACCCCTCTGCTTTCAAACCTTGAACTTCAGATTCAGAATGTTCAACGGTCAACACAATGTGAGGCCTGTGTGGCCAGATTTGAAGCAGCCCTCGAACTAGAGGCAGGGAAGTCAGATCAAGAAGATCAGATGTCATCAAAAGAAGCTTGCAAAGCTAGATCAGAAGCACCCCTCGAACTAGGGGCAAAAATGTCAAATGTGCTCGAAGAGCAAAAATGGATGTTTCTCAAGCTAACAAAGATCGGCAAGAATGCCAAATCCCAGAGGGAGGAAAGAAGAAGAATTGCTGAAGACAACTGAGTTCCTATCCACAACACTAGGGGCAAATTCAGCCCCCATTGGATGGACTCCTGCATCGTCAGCGAACAGCAGCCATTCTCCTGGATTCAGACGACTTCAGGATCTCAAAACCATTTGACATGGACAAAGCTACACTTTTACCCTTGAGAGGCTCGCTGGGCCGAAAACCCGAAAGGGCGACCCAGGCAAAAGTTAGAGCAAGAAAAGAAGAAAAAGAACAAAAAAAAAAAAGAGAAAAAAGAAAAGAACAAAAAAAAAAAAGAAAAAAAAAAATGCAAGAAAAGATGAAAAAAGAAAAAAAAGAATGAAAAGAAGAAAACAAAGCTCGCAAGGTTGAAAACCCGCAACAGGCGCCTTGGCAAAAGTTAGAGCATAAACAGGAGAGGTTAAATACCCGAGTGTACCTTAACCCCGAACTACGTGAGGCTTGATTCCCATCTTTGGGATACGTAGGCAACTTCATTCTGAAGTCCAGCCGTAAAACACTTCAAAATTCGACTGTGTCCATGTAATGGTTTTGATCATCTTTGCTTTCTCTGAATCCTAGAATTTGGTTGTGTTCGTCACTCTGAGGACTGACTACAATGCGCCGCGGTGCTATCCAAACAAGGGGCAACTTTCCGTTGCCATTCAATGCGCTGCGGTGCCGTTCAAACAAGGGGCAACTTTCCGTTGCCAGGAAGCTCTCTTCAAGCAGGGGCAATTTTCCTTCGGATCTGAAGTTGTGCATCTCAAGAGCGGGTTCCGTGCTCGTTGAGCAGTGGCCGTTTGCAAAAATAGTTTTTGAGAATTTTTAATGAGGTTGACTAATTTTCTCTCAAAAATTATTCCATTTTTCCAAAACTGGACCATTTCTTGGACCCAAAAAGGGAAAATTTTCAGTGCTCACAGCCTAACTTGCATGATTTTAAATCAGAAAATTGAACAAGCATGTTAATCTAACTCTCATTTTGGTCAAAATTGTCTTAGTAGAAAGCCAAAAACAAAAAAATGGTCGAAATAATGAACTAGGGGCGCAGTTGAGTCAGGTGTTCTGTCTTTTCCCCATTGCCACAATACTTGCCAAGAAGGGCACTCTACCTGCCAGAAAAGGGCACAACTTGAAGGCAAAAGGGCTGAGAGTTCTTTCACCCTCCGAGCAACAAGGTATCAAGCCAAGTGCGAAGTACGAACTGGAATGGATCAAGATATTCCACTCCCTCATCTGGACAAATCTGATCACGTCCAAACTCCCCAGCAGAGCATCGTCAACCGATGTCAGCTGCAGATTTGCTACACACCCAGTTGTAGCACAGCCCCTCTGTGGGAGAAACTCACTAGCTGCGTGCAGAAGAAGAAGAATCTAGCGGAATGCTAGGGGCAAGAGCCCACAACTTTCTGTTTATCCATCAACCACCCAGGGGAGGGATTTAAAATGAGAGATTGAAGAATAGAGAGGTGTGCGCTGAGAGAAAAAGTGAGGAAAGGGCTTTTTCAGAAAAACAGAGCTTGAGGGCCGAGTGATGTGAGAATCACAAATGAGAAAGGGTGGGAAACAATACCCGGAGAAACTGGCTCCTCGTGCACCGAGAGGTCTCTCGCCTTTGTAACACAGCTGAGTGTTGTGTTTGTGCGTTTTGTTTGTCTCGTTTCTTGTTTTAAGTCGTTTGAGTGTCAACAAATGTGTTTAGGTCATTTTACCTTGTTTTTCCTTTGTTGAGTTGTGTTTAGGTCGTTCTACCTTTGTTTTCCATTGTTGAGTCGTTTTGGCTGTGGTCAATTGTAGGCTCAATACCCGTTGAGAACCCTTTTCTCATTTCAATTTCAAAAATCGTTTTGTGCTCAGAGTGCCGTGTCGTTCTCCACATTTGTGCAAAAAAGGATAAGTTCTTTCATAAAGCCGCAGGGTCCAACCCAGGTCATGTCAGAATAGTAAAACAAGGACCTATCTGAAGCTATTTAGGTTCCAGACTACAAAGCAAAAGAAAAGAGGGAAAATTTAGAGCATCTTAGCATTTCAACTTTACCAAAATCCGAGATTGCATTCCAGGTGCACCTTCTCAGGCCTCACTGTTTCTCTGGAGTATGAGTGTATCTCGGCCCCAAGTGTAAGCCTGCTTCAAGTCAGAATGGCAGTCCAAGCAGCACCCAAGGGTTTCACATGCAGATGTTATCTCTCGCCAATATGAACATGGTGTGCCCTTTTTGAGCTGAGTGAGTTGCGAAGTCCTCTAAGAGGCAAATCAGAGGCACCAGAGTACATATTTGATGCTCCTCTATTGCATAGAATGTGAACTTTCATATACACTGTTGTTGCATGCGTGCCGCGCATCGTTATGATTCATGCATAGAATATGCTTGCTTTCGATTCCGCATAGAATATGCTTTGCTTGTTTCATGCATAGAATATGCTTGCTTTCAATATTGCATAGAATGTGCTTCCATACTTGCATAGAAAATGCTCGTATCTTTTGCATGGAAAATGCCCCCATACTTGCATAGAAGATGCATTTTATCGCACTTTCTTGTGCATTTTATCTCGCTCGCACTGTCTTGTGCACTTACACTTTGTATCTCACTAGCACTGTCTTGTGCATCTTGTGGTTGTATCTCACTCGCACTGTCTTGTGCATTTCAAATCACTCGCGCTGTTTAGCGTATCGCACTGTTTTGTGCATTTCTAATCATTCGCGCTATTTTGCGCACCTCAATTGCACTGTTTTGTGCAGTTTATCATTCGCGCTATTTTGCGCACCACAATCGCGCTGTTTTGTGCAGTTTATCATTCACGCTATTTTGCGCACCATTATTGCGCTGTTTTGTGCAGTTTATCATTCGCGCTATTTTGCGCACCTCCATCGCATTGTTCTGTGCAGTTTATCACTCGTGCTATTTTGCGCACCACAATCACACTGTTTTGTGCAGTTTATCATTCGCGCTATTTTGCGCACCTCCATCGCACTGTCTTGTGCATTGCATTCATCGCGCTATTTTGTGCTTTGCATATCACATCGCACTATCTTGTGCATTTCAAAACAATCGTGCTGTTTAGCGTATCGCACTATTTTGTGCATTGTATCATTCGCGCTATCTTGCGCACCTCACTTGCACTTGTTAGTGTATTGCATCGCGCTATCTTGCGCCGTGACCATTGCTTGCATTGTGCATGCATTTTATCACGCTATCTTGCGCACCTCACCTTTAGCATCGCACTGTTTTGTGCATTCACCCTACTCGCACTATTTTGTGCACCTTTAGCTCGCACTATCTTGTGCACTCACCTGGTCCAGGAGACCTTAAATCCTCCAGTCCAAGGAGACTTTAAATCCTGCATCATCATTCGCGCTGTTTTGCGCATCGCACTTGCATTTATTCGCACCGTCTCGTGCACTTTCCGGTCTAGGAGACCTTAAATCCTCTAAAGGTGCAATTTCTTTGGTGTTTGTCGTGCCCGAACGACTTTTGATGGTCTGGTATAGCCACCTGCCTGTGTTAGTAGTGAGTTCCTAGGAGACCAACTGAGACGGTGGAAACTAGAGTTCGAATGGCTTATGTCTAGAACGCAAAGGTTCGGGATTTCCGAGACTAAAGTCTGGTTTAAATACCTAGGGGTATATCCTCGGCTTGAAATCTGTATGGCAGCCCCATAGATTGAGATAGCATATGTATGCGCCTCAATTCTGGATACCGAATCAACCTAGTCTGTCACCCTGTTGGAGAATAGGGAAAGCTGCGACCATAGTCAGGGAGAAAAGTAGTACCTGTGGTTCAACTGAGAAGAAGAGGAAGATTCCCACATCAGCATGAGGTAGGACATTGTCGAGGTAAGTCATTGCCAATTGCCCCTGTAAGGTACCTCTCTTTTCCTAGCTATCACATTGCATTTTAGTCATTACAGTGCATTACATAAATCCTGAATTTTCAAAATCGGCTTCGCGTAGCGTATAAGTCCAATTTTCAAACCGGCTTCGCGTAGCGTATAAGTCCAATTATCACACCGACTTCGCGTAGCGTGTAAGTCCAATTTTCAAACCGGCTTCGCTTAGCGTATAAGTCCAACTTTCAAACCGGCTTCGTGTAGCGTATAAGACTAATTACCAGACTGGCTTCGCGTAGCGTATAAGTCCAATTATCAAAATCTTTCTGCATATCATTTTATCCTGCCCCTGAACTACGCTGGTTTGATTCCTTGCAAAGGGATACGTAGGCAGCCTGCGGGCGCAACCATTTATTTGTCTGTACTTTGTTTGTTTGTCCAAGTCTTCGGCCTTGTCAAAAATGGGTCGTCTCTGGGCTTTGACATTCACTCCCGTCATTTCTTGACTTCCGAGTTCTGTCAAAGAGGGGCAACTGTAGACACCCCATTTTTGACTGCCCTTAAGACTTGGACGCGACTGATGGTTTACATGATGGAGAAAGGTGTGCAGGGAAAGGTTCAGTTTCTTCGGCAAGGAGAGAGTCAAAGCTCAACTTCATACCCCTTTTGGACCAAAACAATCTTGATCAAAAGATTTTAGACCTTAAAACCCTCTCTTTCAAAACGTTTTTGAAATAAAGTTTCTACGATGTTCTAACGCTCGCATTTTGTTAAATGTTGCGCTTTTCGGTAAACCAGCAAGGACAAAGCAAAAATGAATGAAAGAGAGATGAAATCTTTAAAAAATCTTTCAAAACACCTTACTTAGGGGTTTGAAGTTGAAGAAAAGAAGAGAAGAGGGAAGAAACCCAGTTGGGGGAGAAAATGGGCATGAACTGTTAAGAAAGAGTCGAGCAACCCTCGCCGAATCGGGCCTATTTATTTGCATACTTGGAATCAAGCTATGAGGCCACCACCGTTGGAAAGAAGACTTCTGGGGCTTCATTTTACACTCAAGAATCTCCTAAATCCAATTCCGGATGAGGGAGATATGGTTGATTGAAGTAGGGCATCACTCCGGTTGGACCGAATCTGCGCGGCTTCACCAAAACAGGCATAACTTTTTGCACAGGAGGAATTTTAATGCAAGGTTTGCGCCATTTGAAAGATAACTTCTGGGGCTTCAATTTGGATACTTGAATGGCCACCATTGGACTTCCCAATCACTGGCCGGCCACCTGTCTTTCCGGCAGACCCTTTTTTTGTCCTGAAAAGTAGCAGGCCGGCCAGAAAATGTAGCAAGCCGGCCACCTAGCTGGTCGGATGACCATTTTGGCCCTTTTGAGCTGCCCGGCCATTCTTGCCCTCCCAAGTGTGTTCCAGCTGTGCAATTTGTTTTCCCCCAAATCCTATATCTGGGGTTTGGCCTTTTGGGGGAGAAATTTGAATTTGTTTCCCCCCCCCCCTTTTTCCCTTCTCTCCCTCTATAAAACCAGCAGCTCTAGCTGCATTTTGGAGGGTTAGAAAAGATCCATTGGAGCCTTGGCATTAAAACTTCCCTCTCTCTCTCATCCAAGCTCAAAACCCCTTAAGTCCTACACCATTTTACACTACAACCCATAGCACCACACCTCCACACTCCACTCCAACAACTTGAGGCTATTTTCCAAAGGATAGGAGCACCATTTCTTGGACCAAAGGCTGCTGGAACTTTGTGCTACAAGGGTAAGCCTCTTGATCCCTCTTTTAGGCCTATTTTTGCATGCTTTCTTAGCTTTTGTTGCTTGCATTTCTGGGCTCCGACCCGAACTGTAAATAGTCATATTTTCACCTCGTCTTCATGTTTGATCCAGGATCTTTTGCTGTTTGAGGTCTCCTCCTCACCCTTTGTGTTTAAACTCTCTTTTAGGCCTATTTTTACATGATAGTTTAGCCCTTTTTTTGATCATTTTCGTGGCTTGGTATAAACTGTAAAGTGGCTTTTTTTGAGCCCCTCTTCAACTTTGTTGAAGGGCTCTCCTCTGTTTGAAGCCATCTATTGCCACTTGCCTCTTTATCCCTTTTTTAGGCCCTTTTCTTGCATGATAGTTTAGCCTCACTTGTGTTCATTTTCGTGGCTTTCTATAAACTGTAAAGTGTCTTGTTTTGAGCCCCTCTTCAACTTTTTTGAAGGGATCTTTGCCATTTGGGGTCAAATGCTGTCCCTTGTCTCTATTCTCTCTTTTAGGGCCATTTTTGCATGATAGATTAGCCCTATTTGTGTTCATCTTTGAGACTTGTTATAAACTGGAAAAAGGCTTGTTTTGACATCATCTTCATGTTTTATTAAGGTTCCATTTTTGTTTGAGGTCATATGCTATCTTGTATGCTTGGTTGCCTCCCATTTTGAACCTTACATCCTAGCCCTTGTTGCATACCTTGTTTGACCTTCTAGCCACTGGAATCCAGTGGATTTCCAGTGGCTTTGATGCTGTTTTGAGCCTCCAAATTAGAGGGGGTGACCCCCTGTCACCTTGACTTGTTTGGTGGCCATTTCGGCCTTCCAAAGCGACCCTATCTTGCATGCTTCTTAGTCACATTTAGGGTCAATTTGGTGAGTTTTTAGACTATCATATTTGATTTTCAAAGTTGGTTTGGGGCTGCCATATGTCCATCTTGTATGTGGTTAAGAACCCCTTTGTATGCCCTCTAAAGGAGCCCCTCATTTGTGCATGTGTTGGCTGCATTTCCATGGTTATTTGGGCATATTTTGGCATGTTTAGTTCACTAATTTTTCTGGTTTGGTGATATTCCACTTTCTTCTTACACTTTCCATGTAAATCATGTTTGTTGGTCAAATTTGCATGCTATTTTAAGCCATCTTGCTAGCATCTTTTGGCCATACTTTAAACTGGAAAAGTTCATGTTTTGGGACTGCCTTGACTCTGTCTTCATGCTTCATGTTCAAATAATGCATGCTTTGTATAGCTATAAGTCATTCCATGTGCCCAGTTTTGAGTTTCGGGTCTCATCTCATGCATCGGGTGCCATATTGCCATGTTTCGGGGCTGTTTAGCATCATGTTTTAGTGCTGAAATTTGCTTGTTTGTATGCCATATTCCATGCCTTGCCATGCTTTGGTAGAGTGGCATTCGTGCCTTAGGGTCGGTCCTCGGTTTGCGTGCTTGCGTGCACGCATCTCGATTGTCTCATTTTCATCTAATGGCCTCCTATGTGAGTGTGGCTGAGGTCCTCTTGTGTTGGTGTAAGTCCATTATGCACTGTGTATGCCATTTCATTTCATAGCATTGCGTATGCTAGGTTGCATGTTAGAGCATTGTGTATGCCGTGTTACATCGAGCATTGTGTATGCCATTTCATAGCATTGTGTATGCTAGGTCGTATATTAGTTGCATTCATGCATGTCATGCATATTGCACTGTGTTTGGGGTAGGAGTTAGCTCTAGCACGGGAAACGAGGGACGCTTCGTACTCCGAGTGACGGAACGTGTCTCAATTCCCTGTCGCCGACACTCCGGATTATCCATGATGGAGTCTAGGCCTTGTTATGTTTTCATGTGCGTTCATTTCATATTGAGTCGTGCAATTCGACTCCTCGGCCATCATGCATTGAGATGCGTGATTGGTGGCACGAGGATCGAGGTGTACATACATATGTGAAAATACTTTGCCATGCCCCTTTCTTGCTCTCTGTCGCAGCAAATCAAGAATCAGTAGCCTTCCGGAGCTTGGCGCGCTTTCCAAGAACAATTGCAAACAGAGGCTAATCGGGGCATCACGATGGATTTCCGCGCCAAGCAACTCAAACATGCATCATTCATCATCGGAGCAGAATTGAGGCAGTCCCTAGCTTGCATGCTAGTTTACTGTTTTTCCTACATTAAATTGTTAATTAAATCAGGGTTTTGTATTTATTCGGACTGTATTTATTCGGGACCGTATATTATTCTTTCGGACCCTCCGAGCGAGGGCAATGTTGTAATAAGTGTGCGTGCGTGTGATGTATGTCTTCCAACCCCACGTCTTTCTCCCTTTTATTTACCAGCTTATGATGGTTAGATTAGGGCATGTTTCAATTAGCATACAGTATGATAGCATGTTTGCATTCATTCATCTGTTTTGCATGCACCGGGCTCGGCGCATCATACTAACTGCATTTGTATTTCAATTTCAAGTTGAGTACTTGTTAGCTGTAGCATTCCATATGCCATGTTTAGAATAGCCGAGCCTGCTATAGTTGCATTTTTGCATGTGTTGCATTAGGCATTTCTATATAATTAGGATCATGCATGGATTTCTAATTAGCTTCTGTTTTGGCTTGGAGTACTCGGTAAGTTTTATGCTTTAGCATCCTTGCATGTGTGTCAGTGACTGCCATGATAGCATGCTTACCATGAGGCTATTTGCTTATGTGATATATCTGCCTGAATGCCTGTGGGTGAAGGTTGGGTTGTTTGGATTGGGACAAATCATCAACTGTGAGTTTTAAGCCCACTAGATAGTGGCAAAACCATGTTTTCTAAGCCCACCTGAGGGTGGCAAAATCTGTATTTTAAGCCTACTTGCGAGTAGCAAATCATCTTTCAAAAACAAACATGAAATGTTTTGTTCCAATTCAGGCGATCCAGTCTATACTTGTATGCTGTGCGCATCACATAGTAAATCTAGGCTAATAACCGGAATAAGAATGCATAAGGTTTTCAAAACTCGATATCATGGTTAGTAGAGGCCGATCTTTGATCGGGCGAGCGGAGGTGCTCACGAAGTGACCTTCCCCAATCGTACCCAAGTTCCCAAGCCGAGGCAACTTTGGTGATGACGGACACGTGGCCTTAGGCAAACGAGTCAGGGTTTCCTAAATTTCCCCAAAAATAAAATATTTAGGTGGCGACTCTGTATCTGGCAAAGCAGTCCATGTTTGGCACTTCTTTCAAAAATCTGTTTTCTCAAAATGATTTGCCGGATTTGGACTCTTTGGTTCAGATTACAAACCGTGACAAATTGAGTCCTGAACTGTAGTGAGCCCAAGATGAACGGAACGGGGGACTCACACCCTCCCGGGGCGTTCGGAGATGTCTACACACACACACACACACACACACACACACACACATACATCAGGAATTCATGAATATGAGCTAAGAAAATAACATGTTTTCCTTGCAGTAATGCCCCAAAATAAACAAAATTAAATCACCCAAATCCATTTGCTTTACATAAACATAGAATTTTTCATCAACGTGATTGAATTTTCTGTACTTACAAACAAACCCATTTTCTATAATTTTCTGTACTTAATCATACATTGCAAAGAGGCAAAGAGGAACCCTTACGCAAATAAAACTCAAACCATAACTTGTTCGTTAGAGTGTTTTAAAGTGAACATTTGTAAACTGGTACAAAAAGGCAATTTTGAATCAGAAACGTTATGAAGAGGAGAAAACAGAATTTCAATTTGAATCCGAAAATAAGTTAGATCTGAACCCTAAAGCATAACCTATTTCCTCCAAATGTGAAATACAACAGAGAGAGACCAAAATTACCTTGCGAAGGGAACAACCGAGGGTGGGAGAGAGGGAACCTTGCGAGTGGTGATGATGAGCAGCGGCATCAGTTTCTGCAAATTGATTCACTTAAATATCTGATCCCATTTAATCTGTTCTTGATCATTAAGAAACTGATTGTATTTCTTCTTAATCATTCAGAAACTGATTGTATTTCGGGGAAAAAAATACAACAGAGAGAGGGAGGAGGACATGAATACCTTGTGATGAAGAGGAGCGTCGATTACAATCTGATCGCAAGAACAAACTGATGAGAACAGAGAATGGAGAGAGATAAAGATAGAAGGGAGGGAAGACATAGGCAAGCGGGAAGGTGAGTAGAGTTAGATAAAGATAGCATAGAGGGGAGACGTGGGTAAGTAGGAAGTTGACTCTTTCTTTGGGCGGGAAGCAAGTGTAGGTAAATATTGATATATATTTAAGGGGTAATCTCAGCCATCTATGTGAATATACAAATGAATCATGACCCTTCAAATGTCCTAGTAGGACAAATGTCTCTAGGATAAATTCAAAATCTGTCTTGCTTTATTATATAGATGTATTCAAGTTTATATCTATTTGTTGAATTTTCCCCCCATATGTTCAATTTAATATCTATTTGTTCAATTTATTTTGATATCTATTCATTTTTTACCTTAGCTATTTAATTTTTTTCCCCCAAAAAATCACCATTTCTGGTGGAGGGTGTGCAAAAATGGACTTACGTCCAAAGATAATCTTTTCAAAAGAAAGTGTGCGCCCACCAATTCTGACTCAATCTGTAATAAAGCTGTGGAATCAGTTGAACATTTGGATGTGATTGGGTTAGAGCTGTCTGGTTTGGGAGCGATTTAAATTAGAGAGTGAGGTGTAATGACATTCAATCTGTGATGCATCGGTCATGTGAAATGATGGATCAATTCTCAAACGACGAGGATCGAAACTCCTTTTTCAGCAAGGCAGCTTGGTTGAGTTGGTTTATTTGGAAGGATCGAAACAATTTTGTGTTTAATCATATCCCAGTGGAGCGCCCCTTCACTTTACATCGAGCTCGAGAGGCTATGAAGGAATTTGAAGAAGCTGCTAGACTACATGGGAAATCCTAAAGGCAGTCCCCGATTTGGTCCTCTGCTGTAATGTGCAATTGGACTCCTCTTGCTCCTGGTAAGTTCAAAGTTAATTTTGACGTGGCAACTAAAAGAGGATCAACAGAGGCTGTTGTTGCTTTGGTGGTGAGGGACTCAGTTGGGAATTTGGTGGACGGGGTCGCAAAGAAAATCCACATCTCATTTTCTCTTCAAGGAGAAACGTTGGCATGTCGTTGGTCCTACATTGTGGCTCAAGATTACAGTATATCAAATGTGGTAATTGACGGGGATAAACAATCTGTTATCCATTTGAGTGTCTCTAAAAGTGTCCTTCCATGGGATTGTGGTGCCTTATTTAATGACATTAAGGCCATGTTTGTTTGGGTGGATATGAGCTTGGGATTGGACTAATAGTCCAATAAAATTATTAATCCAATGTTTGGTTAAACAATTGAAGTACGGACTAATTATTTTAAACTTGACTATTAGTTAAGATAGGATACATAATCCAACGGATTCGTAGTCCTAGGACTATTAGTCATGGGAATGCTAATCCAATCTAATCCAGTCTACTCAAACAAACATGGCCTAAAAGGATAGTAGCTCAGAGTAGTTTTTCTCTTCGATAGAGTCCGAGATTCTCAAATAAGGTGGCTCACTGGATTGCCAACGCTTGCCTTCATGACTGACTTCCTTTAGATTGGGTGACAAACCCCCATTTTACTTTATTACAGTTGCTTAGTTTCTCTGGGCAGGGGGTAGTTGTTTCCCTTGTTCTCCATATTTCTTTGATTAAAAAAAAAGAAAGAAATATCAAGCCAAACCAAATCCAATTTGTTCAAAAATTTCTTTATGTTCAAATATTTACTCTTTTTATGTCTCTCTCTCTCTCTCTCTCTCTCTCTCTCACACACACACACACACACACACACACACACAAAGCCAAAACCCCTAGGCTTACCATTGGTCTTGTCCTGACCACTAGATCTAAATAACAGATGAGATGAACAATGACAAATGTTCATCAAACTGCTAATTAGTTTTTCTGAATCATCAAACTATCTAGGAATTTAAATGTAAAATTACTAAAAACTTGCATTTACACTCACAGCTAATATATATATATATATATGAGGAATGCTACGCATTATGAAATAAATATCATAAAAAGTTTTATGAAACTAATCTAAGGGTGATTGCATAACATGCAATAAAACAATACAAACACTATAAACTAATCCAAGGGTGGAGAATTTTCATGAAGACTTTTCATGATACTTCTTTCATAATACCTAGCATTATTGTATATATATATGTATTGTGAGAGAGAGAGAGAGAGTTATTTTACTCCATTGGTGCACTAATTTGAAGTCCATATGTAGTTTGTAACTTGAGTTTCCAATTTGTATAGGTTTCGAAATCGTTTAGGACTTCGTCGAATCACCAAGTGCCAAGAAAAATATCAGATTTCATAGCGCGAAAAAATCTTTCATCGGAGAATTGGAATGCTGATAAACCATGAAATTGATTACAGAAGTCGAAATACCATTTCAAGGATTGTTGCCGGTGAAATAGAGAATCAATTAAAGCTACAGAGGATTAGGACGGCGGCGGGGGTGACGTGTGACCATAATAGTGGTGGTGGATTTGGATGGCGGTGGTGGTGATGTGTAGGGGTGTAAATTTGGCCCGACCAAACCAGGCCTAGACTCGGGTCGGCCCATGTTAGGCCTCGTGGGCTCTTGCCAAAATTCAGGACGGGTGGGCCTAGCCACGGGTCCAGAACATTAGGCCTAGACCCAGGAGGTATTTAGGTCGGTGGGCTTGGGCTCGGGCTTGGGCTTGAACATTTTTTTTATTTTCTTTTTATTTTTTTCACCAAAAATTTATTTTTTCCAGAGTGGGTCTTGAGCGGGCCGATGGGCCAGGTCAGGCTTCAAAATGATGGCTCAAGGTCCTGGGCTAGGCTCGGGCCTAGGCCTAATCAGGTCAGGCACACATCGGGTCATGGGCGAACTTCTGGCCGCCCACGAGCCGTGGGCCATTTTTACAGTCCTAGTGACGTATAACCGTGGTGGTGATAGATCTAGATCTACGTGCCCCTACTATTACAAGCAATAAAGGGCTTTTCACGTCGTCGTGTTTCTGTCGCTCTTGTCGATGGTTTTGAGGAAGAAGGAGTACTGCCGGCTCTGATAGAAAGAGGAGATGGTGGGCTTGGGCGCAACGGCAATAGAGAAGCTAGAGAGATGGGAAGGTTTTAGAGAGAGAGAGAGAGAGGTTTAGGTTTTGGTTTCAGAAAATATATATATATATATGGATAGTTTGGTTATTTTGTAAAAGTTTGTCCTTATGGATAAAGTAATTTAGAGTGTAGACTTTGGAAAAAAAGAAATCTAAAATTGAATTTATAGACTGAGTGCCCATTATTATTTTCAATAAAAACATTAATGTAGTATTTAATTTTGTAGACTGATGAAAAATAATAAAGATATTTATTTTTTAATTTTAAAGTAAAAAATTGACTTTTTTCTTGTGTTACCAAAGGACCCCTCCAGCTTCGTATGGAAAAAATTGTCTTATAAAAAAATTATAAATCAATGATAAACTTGATTAATTTTGATAATTAAAATTATAAATATTTTCATGTATTTATAAATATTTTGTTAAAATATTACTAATTTGCAATTTTCTCCAGGAATACGTGACATTGTTAGCCACGTGCAAGCAAAGGAGGGCATGTCCAGTCCGTTTCAAAAAATGGCAGTCTCTTGTTTGTTTGATTAATTTCTAAATTCTGTGTATTTAAACTTTCGGTACTAGTAAATGCGTCAGGATCCTCTGGAGTGTGAATCCTACAATGATCTCCTAAAGTGGTTCATCCAAGGGCTGATATTAAGCCTTACCAAAACGACGTTGTTTTGGTGAGCAATTTCAAAAAAAAAATAAAAATAAAAATTCAGAATTCAAAATGTCGAATTGTTCCTGTGAAGCATTACAAAGAGAGAGAGAGAGAGAGAGAGAGAGAGAGAGAGAGAGAGAGAGAGAAGAAGAAGAAGAAGAAGAAACTGAAAATATTAGGGCTTTGAAAAAAAAGAGTGAGAGAGTGACAAGAAGATAAACCCACCTCTGTGGATCTATGCTTGTATTTGTATTTTTTTTCCTAGCAAGTTATTGGGCATCAAATTGAAGAGAGAAGGCATGAAGGTGGGTTTTGAAGGAAGAAAATACTCTAGCTGGACATTGGAGAGAAAGCATCAAGTTACAAGTTTATCTTCTTCTTCTCTCTCTCTCTCTTTTTGGTAACTTGGGCATCAAATTGAAGAGAGAGGCATGGAGATGGGTTTATCTTCTAAATAGGATATATTCACAAAAAATCCAAAGAAATCACAAAGAAATCAAAAAGGATATATATATAAATCCATAGAAATCCAAACAAACCCAGCTCGAAAAATCCAAAGAAATTAAAAATAAATACAAAAAAATAAAAGGAAATATTCACAAACCCAACTCCTAAATAGTATATATATATATTCACATATGTATGAACACAAACACAAATCAGAGAAAAAAATAAAGAAAAGAAAAGTAAAACTGTTGGAGTATGGCAGGGAAGGCGTCGGCGGCAGAGCGGCGGGGTGGGGGCGGCTCCTCCTCTTCTCTCCTCTCTCAGCCCTTTTTTTCTCTCTCTCTCTCTCTCTCTCTCTCTCTCTCTTCTCTCTCTCTCTTCCCCAGAAACTGAGTGAAAAGTGAAAATTTTTGAATTTTGAATTTTTTTTTTTCAATTTACTCACCAAAACGATGTCATTTTGGTGAGGCTTAATATCAGCCCTTGGATGAACCACTTTAGGAGATCACTGTAGGATTCACACTCTAGAGGATCCTGACGCCTAGTAAATTGTGCAGATTGTCTAGACTTCTACGCATATAAATGTGTAGAAGTCAAATGCCATGGTTTGCGGAGTCTCGTAATACTGTGTTTAGTCGACGAATTTGCTAAGGAATTTAAAATGAAAAATGAAAAAAACTAAATAAAATATGAATAAAACATATTTATATTTTATTTAATTTTATATACTTTTTTTATTTTTTTTTTCAAATTCTTTCACAAATTTTTCAACCAAACATAATATTAATTTGTATAGTTCACAATAGGGGTAAGCAACGGATATACCGATCCGCCAAAACCGACCGAACCAAACCGATCCTTCGCATTTTGAACGGATGCGTGATAACGAGCGGACGGTTGCGGATTGATTTTCTCCAATTCGCCAATCTAGCGGACAGATAGCGGATTTGAGATTCTTTTGGCTGCAACCGAACCGCCAAACCGCGAGCACCCATAGTAATTTATAAGACTTTGTGTTTTCAGTTTGTTTAAATATTTTGTTTGTGTTTTCAATTTAAAAAGAATTTAAATATACTATTGAAAAAAAGTTTTCAACTTGAATATCTTTTTTGAATTGAAAAAAATAAACGTATTATTTATCTATATTTTTTGGTTTTTATATCTATCTCTAAAACTAATAAATAGAAAATATGACATATGCTGGTTGATTTTTATTTTCAAAAATAGATATAGATGTAACAATACAAAGACATACAATCTCTACTATTAGTCTGTTCATGGTTTTGGTGATTGAATTGTTTTTATATTTTAAGAACCACAGATTGTAATATTTTATGTGGATGAAATATGCTGTGATTGTAGTATGTAGATGAGACATGCAGTCAAGGACGGAGGCACGTGAGGCCCAGAGGGGTCACGTGCCCCCCTCAACTTTTGAAAAATTATTTTTTTTACCCCTAATAAAAATATATATTTCAATTTAATCCAAGTAATATCTTGAAATTTTTATATCACTATTTTCTTTACTTTTTTTAATAAAAAAAAATGTTTAATTTATCACTTGAAATGTTTAATTATGCTAAAAAAAATTCTTATAAATTTTATAGTAGAGAAATGTTATATATCACTGATATTTTGTCACTATTTTATATCATCTCTTATACGACACATAATTATTACACAATTAATGACAACTAATAATATATTGTCATGGTATTCAATTATTCAAAACAGTGAAAAAAACAAGTAATATATATAATAGCCTCTGTATATTATTTATTCATCAGTTTCTCATTTCTTTCTTTATCCTCACTATATCTCTTTATGTGTGTGCATCTTAATATAATTTTGTTTTCATATTTTATGAGGGTATATGTAATTATTTTTTAAATCGTGATGATCATCATATATAAAATAAATTAATAACAATAAAGATAGTGATTAGTTAACTTGACCTTTTATTTAAATTTAATTTTTGCATCGCATTAATTTTTAGTCCTACCATCAAATAAAAATTAAGTTAAATTATGATTTTTGTTAAAATTTTAATTCAATGGAGCCCCCTCTGAGACAAAATCCTAGCTCCGCCACTGCATGCAGTGATTGTGATATTCTAAAGTTTTAAACTTTCTTGCTTTGAATGAGGCATGCAATGATTGTAATATTTTTTTAAGTAATTGACTGTAATACTTTCTTTTCTTTTCTTTTTTGTGAAGAAGTGCACAAGTTGAATTATGTTGAAAATTTATAAAATTTTAAACCGTAAAACCGATTTGCATCCATCCACCAAACCGTCAATCCACTCAATCCACATACGCCGGATTGGCGGACAGATGTGGATTGATTTTCTCCAATCCGCCAATTTGGCGGACAGATGGTGGATTGGAGGTTCTGTGGCCGCAACCGACCCGCGCCCATGCCTAGATCACAACACATGCAAACAATTTTAGTTAAATAAGTAAAAAAAAAATTAAAGAGTTAAAAGTTCTATTTCTCATCAATTAAAAAAGTCAAAGAATCACTCAACTTGAGAGATGGATTTTTTATTTTTATTTTTATTTTTTTTTTAAAGATTGTACAAAAACATTCAAAAAAAAATTACTAAAAAAAACCAACCTCAAATTAGAGATGAGCAGCGGATATATTGATCTGTCCAAACCAACCGAACCAAACTAATCTGCCGCATTTTGGACGGATACGCGATGACGAGCGGACGGTTGTGGATTGATTTTTTCCAATCTGTCTAGTTTTAGACGGATGGTGGATTTGAGGTTCCTTTGGCCGCAACTGAACCGCGAAACCACGAGCACCCCTAGTAATTTGTAAGACTTTGTAGTTTCAATTTGTTTAGATATTCTGTTTGTGTTTTCAATTGAAAAAGAGTTTAAATATTTTGTTGAAAAAGTGCTTTCAACTTGAATATATTTTTTGAATTGAAAAAAATAAATGTATTATTTATCTATATTTTTTAGTTTTTAAATCTAACTCTAAAAATAATAAATAAAAAGGATGATATATGCTGGTTGGTTTTTTATTTTAAAAACAGATATAGATGTAACAAGATGCATACAATCTCTACTACTGCTTTGTTCATGGTTTTGATGGTTTGAATTGTTTTTATATTTTAAGAATCACAGATTGTAATACTTTATGTGGATGAGGCATGCTGTGATTATAATATTTTAAAATTTCAAACTTTCTTTCTTTGGATAAGGCATATAGTGATTGTAATACTTTTTTAAGTCATTGATTGTAGTATTTTTTTTTTTAGGAACTGCACAAGTTGAATTATGTTAAAATTTATAAAATTTTAAACCATCAAATCGATTCGCATCTATCCGCCAATCCACTCAATTCACATCCGCCAGATTGGTAGACGAATACGGATTGATTTTTTTCAATCCGCCAATCTGACGGACAATGGCGGATTAAAGGTTCTGTGACTGCAACCGACCCATACTCACCCCTACCTCAAATAACCTTTAAAACTTTTTAAATACACATGCACAGAAGGTTGTTTGGGATGTTCTAAATAAGTGCACTTTTTGACTTTTTATGAAATATGGGTTGGGTTTGAAATGATGTGGTAGAGAGGTGATGTGACTTAAATAAGATGATGTGACTTAAATAGGATAGTGACTTTTTGACTTTTTAGATTTTTTATGAAATGCCAAACTTAGCCTATCCTTTATGCGTCATGAACCATTTCTATCCATAAGATACTTTTGTATTTTAAATTTGTGAAAGAATTTGTAAGACGAAAAAATAATTGTTAAAAAAATTAACCTTTTACTAATTTACCAATTTCATTAAACCAGAATTTCCACTTGAGAAGCAGTACTCTTGTTTTTGTAGCAAAAAGTAAGTCATGAAACTGAATTAATCATTAGTTTTCAAGTCAAGATTGCAATGATGTGCAACAAAAATGGAATTATTCTTTTGTTAAAGGGATTGATAAATTGAACTGGTCGTCCATGCATGCATGGCAAGCATTATTATCCTTATTTGCAATAAAACAATCATGTGGTCAAGTATTTTCAGTTTTAAATTTTTTGTTCTGTTTTCTTGTCTAAAATATTTATAATGATTGTGAAAATTTTAAAATATAAAAATTTATAAATATATTTCATAAGAAGAGTTTAGTGAAATTTAAAACAGAAGATCATGTTGTTATATGATTCTTTATTTCAAAATACATGTTATCTTATTTTAAATTCTCATTTTACCATGGTGATGTGACAAATTAATGTTGTGTTTGGTTGAGAGATTTGGGAATGAATTTGAAAAGGAGAAGGGAAAAAGTGTGTAAAACTACATGAAATGTAAGTATATTTTATTGATATTTCACCTTCTTTTTTTCTTTTTCTTTTCAAATTCATTTCCAAATCTCCTAATCAAACATAACGTAAGTGAATTTTAATTGGTAAGAATTCCACAACGTCCAGTGTGAAAAAGAGATTTTTGATAGCTAATATAGCGATCCCGGGTTTACCCCTTGTTGTACAGTGATCCGGACGTGTGTCCGTGGATGTTAGTAATGATTACTATCTTGTTTACATCCTTTTCTGCTTTGTATTTGAGTTATAGGTTGTGTTGGGCAGGCTTGTTACAGGTTGGTTGTGTTTGGGAGCCAAGGGTGGCTGCCCAGAATTTTGGGTTCGCTCGAGCGAGTAGTTCTTCGCTCGAGTGAGCTTCTGTCTTTGGTCCTTCGCTCGAGCCAGGGTTTGGTAGCTCGAGCGAGAGTGGAGTTTTGTGTCTGGTGGCTCGAGCCAGAGTGGCTTCGCTCGAGCGAGCGATTACGTCTAGCTCAGGACCTGAGAGTTGCATTTCTTGGCTCGAGCGAGATTTTCTTCGCTCGAGCGATCTGGTTTTTCTTCACTCGAGCGAGCGTTCCATCGCTCGAGCGTGCGTCTGGTTGCAGACCTATAGGTTCGAGTTGTTGGCTCGAGCGAGCATCTTGTCGCTCGAGTGAGGTTCTGGGTGGTTGGCTCGAGCGAGACTTTCTTGGCTCGATTGAGGTTTTCTGTGTCTGGTCGCTCGAGCGACCAAGTCTTCGCTCGAGCGAACCTGTTTTATATCAGCAGACAGCAGCGATTTTAAACATAACATTTTCATCACTTTTCATTTTAAAACCCTAGATCTGAGACTCTCTCTCTAGACTTGCCATATCTCTAAATTTTCATCTCTTTCTAGTGTGAATCTACCCTAAGTTCTTTGTTAAAAAGGTAGAGGGTGTTGAGAGCTTTGATTTAATCTGAAAATTTGGCGATTTGGAGCATTTTGGTTTTTGGTCTTCATCTCCGTTGGAGCTCAAACTTTGAGGTAGGGATACCCTACTCCTCCTTATGGACTTTGTCTTTCAATTTTAGCTTTTTGATACCTTGGGTGTTGTTGTGTGATTTCACAAAAGTTTGGGTCTTTTGTGTAATTTTACAAAAGATGGGGTTTCGTTTATAATAAACCTTTATGCAAGATTGGCATGGAAAAGTGAGATAGATGATGGGTTATGGGTGAATGTGGAACCTTAGGGTTGTTTTGTTGATTATGGGAATTTGCCCTATTTAATTGAAATGTTGTTTTTATATCCATTTGATGCATTTATTTCCTGTTTAGAAATAACTGCTTTGGGCTATCGGTGGAGGATAGTCGTGATTGTTGTAGACAATGCATGATGATTAGGTAAACGAAAACTAATTATCAGGATGTGTCATTAAGTATGACGGTTGAAAGGATACATTAACTTTATGTACTGATTGTTAATCTGTATAATAATTGTTTATATGCATTGTGTTGTAATTGAAGGAGATAGGGGATGTACTCCACGGTTTAGGGGAAGATAGGGGATGGACCTCTAAACCGGATGTTCTTTGGGAGAAGATAGGGGATGGACTCCATAGATACAGCTCATATGCTTGTCTATTATCATGATGATACAGCTCTTATGCTTATCTCTGGAAGTGTGATATAGCTCTTATGCTTATCTGTGGATATGTTGGTATAGCTAATATGCTTATCTAATGTGAAATGGGAAAATGTTTAATATGAGTTACTGTCTCACCAGTGTTGATTGGCCAGGTTCTGAGCCATGGTTAAGAAATGGAAAATGAAAGGTAACATAGCTTTACAAGTCATGTAAATGTAATGCGATATAATTGGTTGTAGCAATGTTGGCCATCTATCAACTGCCAATCTTTTAGTCATTGTTCATAGCTGGTTTAGTGTATTTCTATTGGGATGTGGCTCACCCTATATGGGAACATTATTTTCAGGTACAGGTAGCATGTCACCTCCAAGGACTTAGCTTGGATGGATATGAGAGTTGAAGACTTTCTTTTGATTATTTTGTTTGTGTTACATGTATACCAAGCCAAGGGCTTTCATTGTATAGAGTTAGTACTCTTCATTTGTGTGACCAAGTGTTAACTTGGAAAGCTGTAAGCCTATGGGGCACTCGCTTTTGTTGATTAACATGTAATACTTTTGTAATGAAACACTCTGATGAATAGAAGGATGTTGATCTTTTATATATTAAAGCATGTCTATGTTGATGGGTTTTATGTTATTTTTGAGGGCGTTACAACTTGGTATCAGAGCTTACCGGGTTCGAATACTTTGGGTACGTGGGAAGTTATTAGGATCACAATGGGTTTGTCTCGCTTGATAGAGACTTAGGTATAGTGTCATATGCCATGTATTTGATTGATAACATGTTTACGTGATTATTTGGGTATGGGATTTAATTTCTAGGATGTTGATTGGATCCTTAGGTTTCTGTGAGTCTTGTTGGAAAAGCACTTGATCAATGTTGTTTCCAACCGGAACTCTAGTAACGCCTCGGGACTATCATTATCCGGGAATGAAATTCGTAAGTGCTTATGTGTTTATGTGCTTACGTGGAATGAATTACAGTTGTCCATGCATTAGGACGCGAGTGTTTAGTTTCGGCACATTTATGAGTGTGATAATGTTCTTCGTTTCCTTTATTAGGATGTCAGGACGAGGAAGATGTGGTAGGCGTGGTAGGCCTAGGAGGCAGGAAGTGCCCATATCGGATGAGATTCCGGTAGTACAGGAGGGAGTTGGTCAGGCCAACGTGGCCGAGCCAGCAGGTCAGCAGGCTATGAGTGCCTTGGCCAGAGAAATAGCAGGAGCTTTGGGTATTCTCAGAGCAGAGAATCAGGTTCAGGCTCAAGGTGATGCAGGGCCTTCCTTCTTGAAGAGGGAGTTCTTCCGGTCTAACCCAGATGAGTTTGTTGGGGATCCAAAGGAGCCACTTAAGGCAGATGAGTGGTTGGAACAAATGAGTAAGACGTTCGAGATGCTTGGCATTGAGGACAGAGCACTGAAAGTGACCTTGTGTAGACACCCCATTTTTGACCGTCCTCAAGACCTGGACGTCACCGCTTGAACACTCGGTGATTATCCATGTTCGTGTTCGTTTGGAGTTCCCGGAGTTCTTGGCTACGCGCCTTGCCTCAGGATCCCTGAACTCGACTGTTTTGTGTCTGGTTTTGCACCAAACACTTGTGCTTTGCCTTGGAGGGGCAGGGAATGCCTTGTGAGGCATCCCCACACACCACCGGCAGTGGCTAGAGGCCACCGGTCGGCAGTCAATTTTGTCAAAATGACAATTTTGCCCTGCCGACTACTGTGCAGTTGCTTTTTGAGATATTTTGAAGCAGCTGTATAGCATTTGTTTCCCCTCCATACACGTGTATGGAGGGATGAGCCTTTGGTTAGCTTAGCTTGTAAGCTTTGTTGCCTATAAGAGAACCCTTCCTCTTCTTGGCTCAAGGGTTGGAGGGTTAGACATTTTAGAGAGAAAAGAACTCAGAGAAGCTCTGGTTTTAGGGTTTGAGTTCTATATATATCCTATCTCTCTTTTGCTCTCTTGTTTGTACACTAGGTGTTTTAGTCCATACTATTGCACACAAGCACCTAGTGCTTCACCTTCCTTGGGCTACTGAGGTTCTAAGGGCTTATTCTTGCTGTTTTTGACTGGATTGAAGCTTAAGGAGGCAACAAAACCACCATTGTTGAAGAAAGGCTTCAAGGGTAAGAAACTAGTCTTTTATTCCCCATTCTTGTACTCCATTTTTACCTATCTTTGAACTGTTTTTGTACTTGGTGTTTAATACAAAAAAGTTCTGTTTTTTAGTCCTCTTGATAGTTTATTAAGAGTGTTTTGTGGTTTGGAAGGGTTTGACCACCCTTAGGCCTTGTAAGGCCCTTGTTTTGTGCCTATTTTGGTGAGATCCGGGATTTTGGTGTTTGGGTCTCTCCACCACTGAAATCTTGAGGGATTTCAGTGGTGAAGATGATGCCTTGAAGTCCCAAGAAGGAGAGGGCCACCCCCTCTCCTTGATGTCCTTGAAAAGGACAAGTTTTGGCCTCTTAAGGGAGCCTATGTTTCAAGTGTGTGTTGAGCATGCCATGGCTGTATTTCATACTTATATTGCCATGTTTTAACTTTGTATTAAGTTGGTTTTGGTCCCTTATGCATGCTTAGCATAGTTTCCATGTAATGCCTTATATTGCCTTAACATGCCTTAGGTTGTTAGCCCTAATTTGAGCATGCTTTAGGCTTAGATTCATGAAGATTTTGTGCTTATCTTGACATGTTTTAGGTCTGTCCATAAGTGTTTGGGTTGGTCTTGGCATGCTTAGTATAGCCTCTTTGCATTTTAGGCTTGCTAGCCTTGAGCATGAATGTGTAGCATGCCTTGTTTGCATCATTTCGATGGTTTGAGACCATTTGCCATGTTATTTCAGTCCATTTAACATGCTTATATGTTTGCATTGCATGCCTCTTTGATGTTTCAAGAGCTCATGTTGTATGTTCCTTGGGAGGGCATGTGTGCATGACTTTTAATTTAAACCATATAGATGCCATCTAAGTGGTCATTTGGGCTTGCTTTGGTGTGCTAAAAATCTGTTTTTAGTTGCTTAAGTCTTGCCATGTTTAGTCTCGTCAAATGTAGTTCGATACTCCTTTGGCTTGCTTTGGATACTTGGCCCCTTTTTGCATGCATTTGCTTGTCTTGTTTAACATGATTTGGCATCATTTTATAGCATGATTTTAGGGCTCATGTTGCATGCTAATTGTCCATAAAATCTCTTTTCAAGCGCCCTTGAATGTTGCTTGTTTAATGCTTAAGGCTTGGACCATAACATATGCATGTGTGTGTGTGTGTGTTGGCTTTCATTTTGGGCACTTTGGCCACTGATTTTAGGCCTATTTAGAGTTGCCTAAGTCATGTTTAAGACCATCATTTGTTTGCTTGCAAGCTCACCTCATGTTTTGCTTGTATGCCTTGCATAAGTACATTGCATCGTTCATATTGCATGATAGCTAACATGACTAGGTCGCATTGCATCAACATGCATTCCTTGTCCCTTGATTTGGTGATAGGGATTGGGATTTTGGTTTGTTTGGTTTGCATGCATTTGAAATAAAAGTTGCATACTTGGTTACGTGGGCCATCATGCATGGAAATACGTGATTGGTGGCCCGGGAATCGAGACACATGCCCCTTTGAGTCACAAATATGATAAGGGGCATGATTGGTGCACACATTGTTGGAATTACATTGCCATGCAAGTTTTTGCCCTCTGCTGCTGTGAGTTACAGGTTCTGCAGACATTCAGTGCCGGCTGTAGACGTCCCCGAACGCATCCCGGGCGAGGAGTGCGAGTCCCTCCCGTTCTGGTTCGATATTGGGTCACTACAGTTCGAAGGACTCAAATGTCACGGTTCTTAATCTTGAACCAAAGAGTCCAAATCCAGCAAATCGTTTTGAAAACAGATTTTTTGAAAGAAGTGCCAAACATGGACTGCTTTGCCAGATACAGGGTCGCCACCTAAATGTTTTTTTAAATGGGAAATTTAGGAAACCTTGACTCGGTGCCGTAGGCCACGTGTCCGTCATCACCAAAGTTGCCTCCGCTCGGGAACTTGGGTACGATTGGGGAAGGTCACTTCGTGAGCACCCCCGCTCGCCCGGTCAAAGACCGGCCTCTACTAACCATGATATCTTTATTTTGAAAACATTGTGAGTTCTTATTCCGGTTATTAGCCTAGGTTACTATGTGATGCTCGCAGCAAATAAGTATAGACTGGGCCGCCTGAACTGGAACAAAACATTTCATGTTTGTTTGTTTGAAAATGGTTTGATGGTGCTACCCGCAGGTAGGCTAAGACGTGGATTTGCCACCCTCGGGTGGGCTTAGAAAACATGATTTTGCCACTATCTAGTGGGCTTAAAACAAACATTTGATGAATTGGTCCAATCCAAGTAACCCAACCTCCACCCACAGGCATTCAAGGCAGTTATATCATATAAGCACATAGCCTCATGGCAAGTATGCTATTCATGGCAGCACTCACACGCATGCAAGGATGCTAAAGCATAAAACTCACCGAGTACTCCAAGCCAAAACAGAAGCTCGTTAGAAATCATGCATGATCCTAGATACACAGAATTGCCTAATGCAACACATGCAATAATGCAACTATAGCAGGCTCAGCTATTCTAAACATGGCATAGGGAATGCTACAGCTAACACGTATTCAATTTGGAATTGAAATACAAATGCAGTTTGTATGATGCGCCGAGCCCGGTGCGTGCAAAACAGATGAATGATGCAAACATGCTGTCATACTGTATGCTAATTGAAACATGCCCTATATCTAACCATCATAAGCGGATAAATAAAAGGGAAGAAAGACGTGGGGTTGGAAGACATACATCACACTCACCCACACTTATTACAACATTGCCCTCGCGCAGAGGGTCCGAATAAATAATACAGTCCGAAATGAAAGAATAATACAGTCCGAAATATACAGTCCGAATAATATACAAATTCCTAATTAATTAACAAATTAACTAAGAAAAACTGTAAACTGGCATGCAAGCCAGGGGCTGCCTCACTTCCGCTGAATGATGTATGCTGGGCTGCCTTTTCGGAAATCCACTGGGATGCCCCAATTAGCCTCTGTTTGCAATGTTCCTCGAAATGTGTGCCAAGCCTCGGAAGACTGCTGATTCTTGATATGCTGCAACAGAGAGCAGGAAAGGGGCATAGCAATGTATTTCACAAATATATGCATGCCTCGATCCTCGTGCCACCAATCACGCATCTCGATGCATGATGGCCGAGGAGTCGGATTGCACAACTCAATATAGGATGAATGCAGATGAATGCTACAACAAAACCTAACTCCATCATGGGTAATCCGGAGTGTCGGTGACTTGGGAATTGAGACCCGTTCCGTTACTTGGAGTACGGAACGTGCCTCGTTTCCCGTGCTCGGGCTAACTCCTATCCCGAACACGATGCAATATGCATGATATGCATGAAATGCAGCTAATATGCGACCCTAACATGCACAATGCTATGAAAATGAGATGCCTCGAAATGCGTGCACACGGGCACGCAAACCGAGGCAATGATCCTAAAGCATGAAATGGCATACGCAATGCAAATTGGACTTACACTAACATGAGTGGACCTCAGCCACACTCACATAAGAGGCCGATAGATGAAAATGAAACGCCTCGAAATGCATGCACACGGGCGCGCAAACCGAGGCGATGGCCCTAAGGCATGAAATGGCATGGAAACGATATGCAAATATGCAAATGAATTTTGGCACTGAAATGTGGGGGAAAACAGCCCCGAAATAAGGTGAAAGTACACCCGATGCATGGAATGATCCCGAAATGCGATATTAGGCGCCCGAAATGGCCTATAGCTATGCAATGCATGCACAATATGGACATGGAATGAAAATACAGTAGCAAGAAAGCCCCAAGACAAGCATTTTTCAGTCATAAAAAGGGCTAAACAGCAAGCACACATAGGATTAGGCAAGTATGCAAAAATGGCTCCACAAGAGGGGTATTGAAGCAAGTGATACATGCGATGCCCAAATGGAAAAATACTCTTCTACAACACTGATGAGGGACTAAAAATATGAACATTTACAGTAGATGACATCCCCCAACTGAGTATGAAAACATGCTAAAAATGTCATGCAAGAACTAGGATACATAAGGCTATAACATGAGGTACCCCAAACATTCATGAAACCAGCAAAGACCCTTAATGAAATATGTCAAGAAGATCAAAATATGACTCTTTCCAGCTCTGATGATGGCCGAAAACAGAAGCTATATAAGCTTAAAAAAGCATGCAAAAATGGGGGTCAAAGAGGGGTATAATGACAAGTATAACATGGAGACCCCCAACAAGGTTGATCCCTTCTACAATATTGTAGAGGGACACAAGATAAGCCTACTCACAGTTCATGACATGCTCCGAAACAGACTACATGTAGGCCAAACAAATCATGCAAATTTACGGTAAATTGGAGGAATTGTGAAGCAAGTGCAAGATAGGGGGCCTAAACAGGGTTGAGCCCTTCTTCAATGTTGAAGAGGGGCTCAAAATAGGCCCACTTACAGTTTACATTATGCTCGAAAACAGATCACTCATAGGCTAGAAATTTCATGCAAAATATTGTCATACAAGAGGATATTGAAACAAGTGTGCCATAGAGGGCTCAAACAGGGTTGAGCCCTTGAACAAACATGAAGAATAGCTCAGAATAGACCTAGTTTCAGTTAAGGTCGGAGCCCAAAACAATAAACAAATAGGCTTAAGAAATGAGGCAAGAAAGTGCTACAAAAGAGGGAGATTGAGACTTACCCTTGTAGACAAGTCTTGGCTGCCTTTTGCTTGAAGAATGGATGCCTTCTAGCTGCTGGAAAGCTCTCCTAGCTGCTGGAATGGAGTTGTGATGGTAGAGCTTGAAGATGATGAGGAAAATGGAACCAAAACTTGAAGGAAATGGAATGATATATGTGTATATGCTCCAACCAATCCTTGTCACCCTCTTTCTTGAGTTGGGAGGACAGCAATATAGACAAGAGAGGGAGAGAAGAGTCCTCCTCAAAAATGGAGGGAAATGAGCTCTTATTTCCCTCCAAAAGGTTCCCCCGGATAGAGATATTTTTGGGGGAAAACCAAGACACAGCTGGAATGGACTCACATTGAGGAAACAGGCCGGCCATGTGTTTTTGCTGCAGGTGGCCGGCCGGCCACCCCCTATGGCCGGCCGGCTAGGGGTCAAAAGGGTCAATGAGAATTTCTGGCCGGCCACCAAAGATTGGTGTCCTCCCATGTGTGTACAACACAAATATGTGGTTTTGGCTCGAAGAAAATGGCCCTAGGGTGTTCAACATTAGCCCGGAAGTGAGAAAAACGGGCGCCGGGGGGCGCCGGAGGAGCATAACTGGTTGCTGAGACAATTGCTGGCCTCCCACCCTCCAGTGATCTTCCTGGTGATAAAACAGAGGTACCTGCCAAAAATGAACAAAAACCGATGCAAAACGAATGCTCGGGGGCCAAAACGCGCAGTTCGGGATCCCGAAAATAGGCCGTTAAGCACCGAAAGTGGCATTCGGCCACGAAGTGGGTATCTAAGACCCTAGTGTCCCTCGAAAGGGAGTAAATGAGATGCATGCCAAAAACCGGAGGAATCGGAGATGGTTAGGTGGTCCCGAACCGAGGCACACGGCCTGACGGTTCCGAAAACTGGGAACCGGGCTCCAAAATGGGCAAAATGGCCTACGGCCACGAAATGTAGCCCACGGCCACTGAGAGATGGTCTACGGGACCTCTCCCTCCCCTCAAGAAAGAAAACAGAGAAAAATGAGTCCGGTTCGCAAACCGAGGCAAGACACAGAAGAGAATTCGGAAGTCCGGAGACAGGGCGCACGACCGCGACTCTGAGACTTCTGAACGAGCACAATATGCAACATCACCGAGCGCTCAATCGGTGACGTCTGAGTCTTAAGGTCGGTCAAAAATGGGGTGTCTACAATTGCCCCTCTTTGACAGAACTCGGAAGTCACAAGTGACGGGAGTGAATGTCAAAGCCCAGAGACGACCCATTTTTGACAAGGCCGAAGACTTAGACAAGCATACGAGATGAACAGAGATATGTGCCCGCAGGCGTGCCCGCAGGCAGTGGGGGCAAAATGCAAAGCGACATGCACAGAGCCAAATGATCATGCAAATGCAGCAAGCTGTAATGAGGCAAGTATTCGCAAATAGATGCAACAGTTTTAAGCAAGAATGCAAAGCAACAACTACATTTCATGTAGTTAGGAATGCGGAGAATCATTCAATTCTCGTCGCGTCTCACACGGAAAAGATACGATACCTGCGCGATTCGTCTGGTCGCACCAGCCTCAAATGAACCGTACATACAATATCGTGCCTGCAAAAGAGAGAAATTCAACAAGAACAATATGCTAACAACATATATTCAATGTGATTCCTGTGGTTCCGAAAATTTGGCACACGCAGTGTAGGCGAGTGAATGCATCGCAATGCGAGAAAGGAACACGCGTGACAACGCACGCTCAAGCACAGAGGTATGGTACACCAAGAAATCATGCATGACAATGCAAAATGTTCATAAGAATGCAAGTTATATGCAAAACAATGCAAAATGAGCACGAATCAGGGTGCCCGTTTGTTGCGAAATAACGAGTAAGAAAACGCGCATTTCGGTGAAGGCAACTCAATCGCGACCTCGGGTTCACCTCCCGGAGAGGTTACAACATGATCAAAAAGGATACACTTTGATTTTGATGAGTAATGATGAGACACATAGCAGAAATTGCAGCTGAAGTTCCGGCGGAGCAATTTCGCGCCAGAAAGTACACTTTTCTTGAACTTTTTCAGGTCTCGGGAACTCCAATCTTCCTCAAAATTTGCAGAGAGCTAGAGGGGGATGTGGGGGACATGGCCGGCCAGGTGGTTGCCCTAGGGGAGGCTGCCGGCCAGGAACCAAAAAGCAAATGGCCGGCCAGCTAGGAAAGGTGGCCGGCCGGCCACCTGCACAAAATAAGGGGCAATTTTGTCTTTTGCCTAATTTTCTATATATATCCTCATCCATTCAATCCAAGACCACACCCACAGCTGCGAAAACTTCTCCCCTTGCCTTCCAAACCATTTTTTCTTTCAGATCTGCACTTTATATGCGCTTTTCAGCCTCCCACGCAAGTTGTTTTCGCGAAATCTTTCAGTTTTAAGCACTTTAAATCGATTAAATTTTGATTTCGGGGCTTCTTTTCTCATTTTCACCACTTGAGGTAAGTTTGTCTCAATATTTGGAAGATTTTCTCAGGAGTTGACTTTTGTTGACTTTTTCGTTTCCCGGGAGTTGACTTTTGTTGACTTTTTCCAATTTTGGCTCATTTTTGCTCATTTTTGCAGATTTCTTGAAATGGCAGGTGATTACCCTCATGGTGGAGGTCCTCCAGGTGCCGGGGATGATTTTGATATCATGACACTCCCCCCAAGAGTCCGCCCTTTTATTCCCGGGAGGTACGCCCCACCGGTACATATGCTTCCGCGGGCCGTTTTTCGTCGTTTCACTGAGTTCAATGACCGGGCACCCGGGGATTTACTTCTGCGAGAGCCGGAGCAGCACCTCTCCCACGATGCACGAGAGGTATTTTACTTTATTTTCTGCATTTTTCGTGCATTTTGTAGCTTTGCCATGCTTGAGCACACAGTTTTACCTTTTAACATAGTACTTTGTTTGCATTCTGAACATGTGACTTAAACACTTGAATTGCTGAACACACGGCTCATTGACTGATTGATTGTGAACGCACGGTACACATTAGTTAAGAATTGAACATACGGCTCATACACTGATTTGTCGAACACACAGCCCGAATTTGAAGGTGAGCACACCGCACACACTGATTAAGAGTAGAACACACAGTCCCAAACTCCGATTTTCTGAACACACAGTTCTAGTTGATGGTGAACACACAGTCCACATTCATTAAGAGTAGAACACACAGTCCCAAACTCCGATTTTCTGAACAGACAGTCCGAGTCGATGGTGAACACACAGCCCACTAATTTTTCTGAAATTTGAACACGCAGCCCAAATACCAAATTTTTTGAACACGCAGCCCAGATTTAAAGTGAACACACATCCCACTGATTAGGATTGAACACGCAGCCCAAAACACAGATTTACTGAACACGCAGCCCAAGTTTGAAGTGAACACACAGCCCACTGATTTTCCTGAAATTTGAACACGCAGCCCAAATACCAAATTTTCTAAACACGCAGCCCAGATTAGAAGTGAACACACAGCCCACTAATTAGGATTGAACACGCAGCCCAAAACACAGATTTACTGAACACGCAGCCTAGATTTGAAGTGAACACACAGCCCACTGATTAGGATTTGAACATGCAGCCTAAAACGCAGATTTACTGAACATGCAGCCCAGATTTGAAGTGAACACACAGCCCACTAATTTTCCTGAAATTTGAACACGCAGCCAAAATACCAAATTTTCTGAACACGCAGCCCAGATTAGAAGTGAACACACAACCCACTAATTAGGATTGAACACGTAGCCCAAAACACGGATTTACTGAACACGCAGCCTAGATTTGAAGTGAACACACAACCCACTGATTAGGATTTGAACACGCAGCCCAAAACACAGATTTACTGAACACGCAGCCCATATTTGAAATGAACACACAGCTCACTGATTAGGATTTGAACACGCAGCCCAAAACACAGATTTACTGAACACGCAGCCCAGGTTTGAAGTGAACACACAGCCCACTGATTAGGATTTGAACACGCAGCCCAAAACACAGATTTACTGAACACGCAGCCCAGGTTTGAAGTGAACACACAGCCCACTGATTAGGATTTGAACACACAGCCCAAAACACAGATTTACTGAACACGCAGCCCAGGTTTAAAGTGAACACACAGCCCACTGATTTTCCTGAAATTTGAACACGCAGCCCAAATACCAAATTTTCTGAACACGCAGCCCAGATTAGAAGTGAACACACAGCCCACTAATTAGGATTGAACACGCAGCCCAAAACACAGATTTACTGAACACGCAGCCTAGGTTTGAAGTGAACACACAGCCCACTGATTAGGATTTGAACACGCAGCCCAAAACACAGATTTACTGAACACGCAGCCCAGGTTTGAAGTGAACACACAGCTCACCGATTAGGATTTGAACACGCAGCCCAGGTTTGAAGTGAACACACAGCCCACTGATTAGGATTTGAACACGCAGCCCAAAACACAGATTTACTGAACACGCAGCCCAGGTTTGAAGTGAACACACAGCCCACTGATTAGGATTTGAACACGCAGCCCAAAACACAGATTTACTGAACACGCAGCCCAGGTTTAAAGTGAACACACAGCCCACTGATTTTCCTGAAATTTGAACACGCAGCCCAAATACCAGATTTTCTAAACACGCAGCCCAGATTAGAAGTGAACACACAGCCCACTAATTAGGATTGAACACGCAGCCCAAAACACAGATTTACTGAACACGCAGCCTAGATTTGAAGTGAACACACAGCCCACTGATTAGGATTTGAACATGCAGCCTAAAACGCAGATTTACTGAACACGCAGCCCAGATTTGAAGTGAACACACAGCCCACTAATTTTCCTAAAATTTGAACACGCAGCCAAAATACCAAATTTTCTGAACACGCAGCCCAGATTAGAAGTGAACACACAACCCACTAATTAGGATTGAACACGCAGCCCAAAACACGGATTTACTGAACACGCAGCCTAGATTTAAAGTGAACACACAACCCACTGATTAGGATTTGAACACGCAGCCCAAAACACAGATTTACTGAACACGCAGCCCAGATTTGAAATGAACACACAGCTCACTGATTAGGATTTGAACAAGCAGCCCAAAACATAGATTTACTGAACACGCAGCCCAGGTTTGAAGTGAACACACAGCCCACTGATTAGGATTTGAACACGCAGCCCAAAACACAGATTTACTGAACACGCAGCCCAGGTTTGAAGTGAACACACAGCCCACTGATTTTCCTGAAATTTGAACACGCAGCCCAAATACCAAATTTTCTGAACACGCAGCCCAAAACACAGATTTACTGAACACGCAGCCCAGGTTTGAAGTGAACACACAGCTCACCGATTAGGATTTGAACACGCAGCCCAAAACACAGATTTACTGAACACGCAGCCCAGGTTTGAAGTGAACACACAGCCCACTGATTAGGATTTGAACACGCAGCCCAAAACACAAATTTACTGAACACGCAGCGCAGGTTTGAAGTGAACACACAGCTCACCGATTAGGATTTGAACACGCAGCCCAAAACACAGATTTACTGAACACGCAGCCCAGGTTTGAAGTGAACACACAGCCCACTGATTAGGATTTGAACACGCAGCCCAAAACACAGATTTACTGAACACGCAGCCCAGATTTGAAATGAACACACAGCTCACTGATTACGATTTGAACACGCAGCCCAAAACACAGATTTACTGAACACGCAGCCCAGGTTTGAAGTGAACACACAGCCCACTGATTAGGATTTGAACACGCAGCCCAAAACACAGATTTACTGAACACGCAGCCCAGGTTTGAAGTGAACACACAGCCCACTGATTAGGATTTGAACACGCAGCCCAAAACACAGATTTACTGAACACGCAGCCCAGGTTTGAAGTGAACACACAGCTCACCGATTAGGATTTGAACACGCAGCCCAGGTTTGAAGTGAACACACAGCCCACTGATTAGGATTTGAACACGCAGCCCAAAACACAGATTTACTGAACACGCAGCCCAGGTTTGAAGTGAACACACAGCCCACTGATTAGGATTGGAACACACAGCCCAAAACACAGATTTACTGAACACGCAGCCCCGGTTTAAAGTGAACACACAGCCCACTGATTTTCCTGAAATTGAACACGCAGCCCAAATACCAAATTTTCTGAACACGCAGCCCAGATTAGAAGTGAACACACAGCCCACTAATTAGGATTGAACACGCAGCCCAAAACACAGATTTACTGAACACGCAGCCTAGGTTTGAAGTGAACACACAGCCCACTGATTAGGATTTGAACACGCAGCCCAAAACACAGATTTACTGAACACGCAGCCCAGGTTTGAAGTGAACACACAGCTCACCACTTCGTTTCATTTGCACACTGCTACTTCATTTCATTTGCACACAGCTACTTCATTTCATTTGCACACAGCTACTTCATTTCATTTGCACACAGCTTGTTACTTGCATACGGCTTGCATTTTATTGTGTACTGAACACATGTATTCATTCTGAATGCAGGTTGGCTCTCGCGCCGTGCGAGGATACGGCTCCACTGCTGCGAGAGAGTGGTACGCCGAGCTCCCGGAGGCTGTCCGGGATTTGGTTGACTCAGCAGGGTTCGGGGCCTTCTGCATGGGGTTATCACATTGTCCTGCCAGTAGGACATGTTAGCACTTTGGTGGAGAGATGGTGGGACACCACCAATTCTTTCCATTTTTCTGCCACCGGGGATATGACCATGACCTCCGCTAGATTTTGCCGTACTCACCGGCCTAGACATAGGCGGTTGGCCCATACCTTATGACGAGGATATGGGAGAGTGGGAGGCCGCTTGGGTACATCTATTGGGGGCTCGCCCACCTGTAGACAGAGCTTTCGGGAGAGTCCGGTACACCTGGTTCTCTTCCCGTTTTCGGAGGCCGGAGATGGAGCCTGAGTCTCCTGAGGAGGTTGAGCAGTACACCCGAGGTTTCCTTATGTTCCTCTTTGGCACCACTTGTTTGCTGATAGGGGGAACACTGTCGGGTTGTATCTTCTGAGTGCCCTAGTGGACCTATCACAGGTCAGTCGGTATGACTGGGGTGGCGCTGGCCTGGCTACCCTCTATTGTTACATGAGTGCAGCCTCTCGCGGGCGGGGAGACTTACTCGGCGGCTATTGGAGAGCCTGGGAGGTACGTTCTGTCCTCTTGATTTACATTTCTGCTCCTCATTACTTGTTCATTGCACACACGGCGCACTTTGCACTCTGTATTCTGCCTTTAGCACTTTGTATTCACATTCCGCACTGCTTTTCTCAGCTATGGGTGTACGTATATTTCCCACATTAGCCCCGGAGATGGAGGTGGCAGGGACTCTTATGACTCCGTTTTCACTGGTATTCGAGGGCGAGCACCGACCGAGACCTCGAGAGACTCTCTTCTACCTGCGACAGTATTTTGATACTGTGCGGACGACAGAGGTATTTCAGAACTCTCAGTTCCTTTCATTTTCATCTTTGATCTGCCCTGTATATTCCTGATTTCTGATTGATTTATGCACTGGCTATCCGCAGATTACTTGGCAGCCCTGGGCGGTCTTAGGTGATGGTCTCCGATATCAGTATCCCGGAGGATCGGGTAATTCCCAGTATAGGTTCCTGCTCGAAGGACCAATTGGTAGGGCATGGTTCCTGGGGGAACGCTTTCTGCGCCAGGTGTGGGGGTACGATTCTCAGGACCCTCCTGCTGTACCTCCAGCCACTATGCGGACTGCCGACAGACTATCTTCCCAGGAGGTCATCAGTGCTATGCAGGGCACCGATGCTTTGTTACATCTCATGGAGGGGGACTACGCCACCTATTGCCGTATATATCTGATGCCCCCTTGACGGGAGTGCGTGCTCCGACACTGAGGCCTACTGATGTACCATCTTCGAGCCGTGCCCGTGCTACGGATATCCCCTCCTCTAGCAGGGCTGGTGCATCTAGGGGTAGAGGTAGTTCGATTCCTCCGATCCCTCCGACTCTTCATCATCCTGGGTGGCCAGACATGCCGACCGAGTTGACGAGTTGGCGGTTCGGGACTCCTTACCAGGTCTCGCTAGAGCCTCCTCTTCCTGACCACAGATATGTCAGAGACCCTGATTCACCACCGGTATGTTTTACAGCTTTGATTTATCAGTCGGATATTTGGACATTCATTCCTTTACTGATAGTTTGCATTTGTATCTGCAGCCTCCAGTTGAGTACATGGATGAGATGCTTGGGATGCTGGCCACATTCGAGGCATGATCCTACGGAGGGAGGCACAGCTAGCCATCATGGGCGTGCAGGTACTGTCCATCTTTCCCGTATTTAGCATATTTCTGATAACATACTGGTTTTGAACATTCTGCTGTATTGATAGTCTGTGTAGAGCACATCTGACACACACCCCACTCACATATTGTACTTGCATCTGCTTTTCATATTTGAACTGATGTATTTGAACTCTTCACTTTCAGATGCCTCCTGTATACGCACCACCGCAGGCCGGGCCACCCGGGCCTTCTCAGAGAGGTCGAGGTGCTGGGCCATCTGGGCCCTTTCGAGGAGCTGGGCCATCCAGGCCTTCTCAGGGAGCAGGGCCATCTAGGCCTGTCCGAGGAGCTCGAGGAGCAGGGTCGTCTCGCAGACGCAGGGCACCCATTATTGAGGAGGAGGAGGAGGAGGAGGTCGCAGACCGTGAGTCAGAGACATCTGCTGGGGAGGGAGGCTCCGGTCTTGGTTCCGGGAGTGGAGACGAGGCTGAGGGGGATCCGGAGGATGATAGCTCTGACCCGGATGGTGATGATGGTGCAGAGGTTGTCCCGCAGAAGAGGATGAGAGGGCCTCCTCATTCCCGTTCCGAGGATATTGATGCTATTTCCTGCTTTATTTACTTTTTGCTAGTAGTTTGTAGCACTTTGCATATGTTAGGCAGTTTTATTTTCTGTAAAACTTGTACCTTTATTTGTTGTAAAAACATGATGGAATGAAACAGCTTTTGAAAAGATGTTTGTATTTGAAACTCTTAGCATCGCATTATTTTGCACAAAAATGAAATTGAATGGAGATGTGCCTTGTGTATTTACTGGGTCAGGTAATGAACCGACACAACAAATCAAACAACTTGACTCACTAAGAAATAACAGAATCTTAGCAAGTTTACAACTCGATAAGCAAAATACAACAATGTTAACGACTCGATAAACAAGACTTAACAAAATTGCGTAAACAAAAGGTAATAACTCAAAACACAAAATGCGACAGCTCGACAAAACTTACAACTCGATAAACAAAGCAACAACTCGATAAGCAAAATACAACAAAGCGTACTTCGGACGGACGATCTGGATGATGGAACGCATCCAAAACTGAGAGAAATGGAGGCCTTCGACATCCCCGATGTGTAGAAATGCCTCAAACTTCCTTCCGGAGGGCAAACAGGACCAATGCATGGCCGGCCACATTTTGCATCTGGGATTAAAGGGTGGCCGGCCGGCCAGTTTTTTGAAACAAAGGTGGCCGGCCTGCTAGAATAGGTGGCCGGCCGGCCACCTTCCTGCAACTCCAGAATTGTGACACGTGTCTTTGAATAGTGTTTTACCCCCCTATAAAGCTCCAACTTGGAACTCTTTCATTTCATCACTGTTTGCACAAAAATGGAGGCATTTCTCGAAAATCTCACATCTTGGATCTCTTCTTTAGATGGCTCGGAAAAGTTGAACTTCCGGGGTTTCGGCTTGAATGCACTATTCACGCTGGGCCGGACTCCACTGCATCTTCCTTTCCTCTATGCCGCAAGAGATTTTGGAACCCAGTGACGCACGTCTTCAGCTTCGGAGGGCAAGAGGTATGTCCCACTTTTGAAGATTTTCAAGTTTGATAGAATCCGAGCGAGAGGTGAGAGAAATCTTGCCTCAACTCAATTTTGGCTATGCCCAAACCCTAGGGCGGATGTGTGGACTCAACGCACATGATGCTCGATCCCTGATTTGTAACGGAATGTTGGATATCCCAAGCCTGATTTACCGGTTCTCCGATGCTGGTGACCAGGCGACCATCATTGGCAAGGCTTCCGGCAACACGCCCTCTGTTTATGCATGTTATCTCATTTTCTGTTTGCCTCGAGCTTTGGAGGATCCAGCATCCGTCTGATTGAAGTGGCCCAAGGCTTGAAAGAAGGAAGAGTTGCATCGCCATGACATTGGCGGAGACACTGATGGGCTTGGATGCTTTCTACTGCCGGGAGACAACTAGATTTGCAGGGAGTCCACTACTGCTGCAGGTAATGTTTCCCACCCGATCTCACATATGTATTTGCTCACATCACTCGGCCCTCAGGCTCGATTTTTCTCACAAAACCTTTTTCTTACTTTTCTCTCATCGTACATCTCTCTATTCTTTATTCTCTCATTTTTCATCCCTCCCCAGGTATGGTTGATGGATAAATTGCAGGTTGTGGACTCTTGCCCTGCTTACTCAGCCCGCGGCTACTTCTTTCGACAGCGCCTAGTCGACGCCCTTGATGAGGGATGGTGGTTTGAATGGATGTGCAATTTGTCGGCAGATCGCATTGCGTGGCGCTGCCCTTGGCTCAATCTCTCGGCAATGAGCTACAGCATGTCCCGGCAGGTCGGGATTCGACTGATTGGCTTGACTCACTGTGTATTCTATTTCCCATTCCGTATTCTGCGCCAGTTTGGCCATGGTCAGACTTGCCCACCAGAGGGGATAGAGTATCCGGCTACATTTCCAGTTCGAGGCGCACAGCTGGCTCGGCAGGCCGCGGCATGGGGAAATAGAGAGCTTCTGGCCCCTGCTCCCACTTTTAGTTGCACTTTGTCTGACGAGTGCTGGGATTGGCTCAACGAGGAAGCACAGGTTGGGCCTAGGTTGGCATCAGAGGCTTCAACTAGCTCTGGAAGGGAGGGCAGGGACATCTGATTGGACTATGCCCCAGATTTATTGCTTTACTAGCACTTTCAAGTTTTCTTCACGAATGTAATAAAAAGCAACTTCAATTGTATGCAAGAGCAAGAGAACTCTGTTTCGAAATCAATGAAATTGAAGGTTGTGGTACTGAAAATTCTCCGCTTTGGTCCAAAAATGGTCTTAGTTGTAAAAAGATTAATTTGAACAAAGTCAACTTTTATTAAAACTTTTCAAAACTATTTTCGATATGTATCAGAACTGGACACGCCTGAGATCTGTCACTGAGATGCACAACCCGGATCCTAGCAACTGGAAAGTTGCCCCTAGTTTGAATGGTACCGCAGCACTTCATTGCAACGGAAAGTTGCCCCTAGTCTGAATAGCACTGTACCGGAGATCACGATAAATGCTGATGAATAGAGATGACTGAGATGATCAAATGGACAAAGTTGATCGGGGAAAAGATTGTGGCTGAACTTCAAGATGAAGTTGCCTACGTATCCCAAGATGGGAATCAAGCCTTACGTAGTTCAGGCTCAGGTTCGCTCGGGTATTTTCACTCTCCTTTTGCGCTCTAACTTTTGCCAAGGCCGCCTTTGCGGGTTTTCAACCTTGCGAGCTCAGTTTTTATAATTTCAAATTTTCTGTGCTCTGAGTTTTGCCTAGGTCGCCCTTTCGGGTTTTCGGCCTAGCGAGCCTCTCAGGGTAGTATTTCTTCAACTTGTCCATGTTGATCGGTGGTGGGAAAACTCTAAGCCATCTAGATCCATCAGAACCACAGCTCCACCAGACCAGATTGACTTGATGATGTAGGGACCAGTCCAATTAGGTCTGAACTTGCCCCTTGGGTCGTGGATGGGAGCTCGGTTGTCTTTGAGCACCAAATCTCCTTCTTTCAAATTCCTGGACTTAACCTTCTTGTTGAAAGCCCGGGCAATTCTGCGTTGATAAACTTGGACGTGGTACAGTGCTTTCACCTTCTTTCATCGAAAAGCATGAGTTCCTCAAATCTGCTTTGTTGCCAGTCTGCCTCGGCTATTTGACACTCGGCCAATACTCGTAATGACGGAACCTCAATCTCAATAGGTAGAACGGCCTCCATCCCATAAACCAACGAGTACGGAGTCGCCCCAGTAGAAGTTCTGATTGAAGTCCTGTAGCCCCACAGAGCAAACGGCAGCTTATCTGGCCAGTCCCGGTAGGTTTCCACCATCTTCTGCAGTATGCGCTTGATATTCTTGTTGGCGGCCTCAATGCTCCATTGGTTTGCGGCCGATAGGTAGATGACTTATGAAAAGCCACATTGTATTTCTCCAACAAATCAATCACCTCCTTCTTGAAGTGGGAACCATTGTCTGAAATTATTTCGTTTGGGACCCCATAGCGACAGATGATGTTGTTTCTGATAAACTTTGCGACGTGCGAAGCCTTCAACACCGCATAAGATAAGATTGGGCCTCAACCCACTTTGTGAAATAATCTATCGCTACCAAGATGAACTCATGCCCATTCGACCCTTTGGCGTGACAGCTCCGATTACATCAATTCCCCAGACTGAAAACGGCCATGGCGAAGTCATGTTGTACAGCTTTGTTGGCGGGATGTTCATACGATTTGCATGAATCTGACATTTGTGGCATCGCCGGACGAAACTAATACAATCCTCCTCCATGGTGGACCAGTAATAACCCTGTCTGAGGATCTTCCGTGCCAACATTACCCCATTCATGTGTGCACCACATTCTCCCCCGTGGATGGCTTCCATCAGACGCTTTGACTCTTCGGCATCAACGCACAGTTTATGCATTCCCAGATGACCCTTTTATACAGTTTACCCCCGCAGATGATGAACTGAACTGCCATTCTCTGATTGCTCTTTTGTCTTTGGCATTTACCCCTGGCGGGTATGCTTCTTTCTCCAAGAAATTCCAGATGTCGTAATACCAGGGGTGTTCGTCCTGAACTTCATCTATGGCTGCAATCGACTCATAGGCAGGTGCGAATTTCTGGTCAATGATGACTGGACGCATTCGGACTCCACACGGGATGTCTATCATAGAAGATAGAGTTGCTAAAGAATCTGCGAACCTGTTGTTCTCTCTTAGTAGATGAGTAAAACTTAGCTTCTCAAACCGAGGAATCAGCAAATCCAAGGTTTGGTGATACATCATCATCTTTTCCTCTTTTACTTTCCAGTCTCCTTTAGCTTGAGACACAACAAGGTTCGATCCCCAATGACGTCCAACCGTCTTGCCCCTAGTTCCAGGGCTGCTTCTAGACCAGCGATGCACGCCTCGTATTCTGCTTCGTTGTTCGAGACTTTGAATCGGAGTTTGAAGGCTAGAGGGATACGGGAATTGTCGGGTGCTATCAGCAACACTCCTATCCCATACCCGTGTTGATTTGACGCTCCGTCAAAGTACATCGTCCAAGTTTCATCGTCGATGTGCAGAATTGATTCATCCGGGAACAGGTACTCAACTGCTTCATCCCCCTCAACCGGGTGGTCGGCAAGGAACTCTGCCACTGCTCTTCCTTTCACTGACTTGCGTGTCACGTACGTGAGATCAAATTCGGAGAGCAACAGCAACCAACGAGCTAGCCTACCCGTAAGCGCTGGTTTCTCGAAGAGATATTTGATGGGATCAAGTCGTGAAACCAACATTACAGAGTGAGCTAACAGGTAGTGCCGCAGCTTCCTGGTAGCCCATACCAAAGCTAAGCAAGCCTTTTCCAGCGGTGTATATCGGGTCTCATACTCCAGCATCTTCTTGCTGAGATAGTAGATGCCTCTCTCCACCTTGTCTTCTGATTCTTGTGCAAGCATGCAGCCCATTGTAGTTTCAGTTACTGACAGATACAAAATCAACGGTTTCCCCGGTTCTGGCGGGTGACAAAACGGGCGGGCGGGTTCTGTAATATTCTTTAATCTGTTCAAATGCAGCTTGACATCGGCCGTCCCATTGGAACTTCTTTCCTTTCTTCAGGAGACCAAAAAGTGGTTCACAAGTCAAGGTTAATTTTGAGATAAACCGTCTTATGAATTGCACTTTACCCAGAAAGCCTCGCACCTCCTTTTCAGTCCTTGGGGGGGCATTTCTAGGATGGCCTTGATTTTGGAAGGGTCGACCTCGATGCCCCTTTGTGTAATCAGAAACCCCAGCATTTTTCCCGCTGTAACACCAAATGTACATTTCTGAGGGTTTAGCCGCAACCGGAATTCCCTGATCCTTTGGAAAAACTTATGCAAGGCGGTGTAGTGGCCCTCTCTTTCCTTGGACTTGACAATCATGTCGTCCACATACACCTCAACCTCTTTGTGGATCATATCATGTAGTATTGTGGTCGCGGCCCGTTGATAAGTAGCTCCAGCGTTCTTCAACCCAAACGGCATTACCCTGTAGCAGTATGTCCCCGGGGTGGTGAATGCAGTCTTTTCCCGGTCTTCTGGTGCCATCACTATCTGGTTGTATCCTGAGAAGCCATCCATGAATGAGAGCAATGCATGCCCTGCTGTGAAGTCTACCAACTCATCGATGTGCGGTAAGGAAAGTCGTCCTTCGGACTAGCTTTGTTCAAATCCCTGAAGTCTACACACACCCGGATTCTGCCATCTTTCTTCGGCACCGGAACAATGTTGGCCAACCAAGTCGGATATTCAGATACCAGCAGGAAGCCTGCGTCGATTTGCTTGGTGACCTCTTCCTTAATCTTAAGAGCCCAATCCGGGCGGATCCTTCTGAGTTTCTGCTTGACAGGTCGGGCCTCGGGGTCAAGGGGGATCCGATGCTGTACAATCTCAGGATCGATTCCAGGCATGTCTTCGTAGGACCACGCGAAAACATCTTTGAAATCTTTTAATAAAGCGACTAAGCGCTCGCGTTCCTCCGAAGACAACGTGGACCCGATCTGGACCAGCCGCGGGTCCTCCTCAGTACCAATGTTCACAGTAGTGATTTCATCCATTAATGGTTTAACAAATCTCTCTTGCTCTTGCTCAATTAAACGTTGTAAAACCGGAGGAACTTCGTCCTCGTCGTTTTCATCAAAGTTTTGAAAGTCTGAATTAATACAATAAATCAAGGGCACAGAGAAATACTCGGAAACCACATTCACCTCATTCTCATTAAGTTCATCCAAATCGTCCGATTCTTGGTTACAACAGACTCAAATGAAAAAGGAAAAAGACGACCTGGACAGGACTGTGGCATCCGGGTTAACATCCCCAGGAGTACCAGACTCAGACTCAGTCGAGCTGGAACCTGATTCCGACTCACAAGACTCGGTGGAATCAGATTCCGGCTCACTACCTGACCCGGTGCTGCTGGACAAAAATCCCTCCTCGTATTGCCAAGTGAGAGAGGGTGCGATTGATGCATCCAAGATAGCTGCTGGTTGGCTCGCAGCCGTTTCATCCCCAATCATGGAAACCACGAAGTTATCCCCCAAGCACTCTTGGTCGATCGGAGGATCAGAGAGTAGACATGCCAGCGCTACCCCCATTTCAAATTCTGTGCCCTCAGGATCCACTGCCTTATTCTGCTCAACCTCAGTTGTTGGGTCTGTCTGCTCTGTGGCAACGTCATCCCCGGATAGTTGCAGGTCGAAGAAGATTTCGAAACCTGGCACGCGCTTCTTCTCCGCGTTTAACCACGGCTCTGGGAAGCCGCAAAATGGAAAATCCTCCCCTCCCGGACGAAGCGTCCGTTCAGGGGTACCCTGAATGGGCCTGTGTATTAGGTCAAAAGGCTTCCCAGCCTGCTTCGCTCTGGCTCTGCCGGCCATTTCCTTTCCTTTCCTCACCCAGTCCTCTTTGGTGGGCAGATAACCCAGTCCAAAGGTATGCGGATTGTGTGGCACTTCGGCCAATGCAGCGACTCCTTTCCTGCCGCTCCTTCCTAATCCCATCCCGGGATATGTTGTAGCTTGTTCATGAGGTAGACGGATTGAGCACTGACGTACACACCTTCATTCACAGCCATAATATTCTGTACTACCCGGGCCTCAGCCAAAGTGAATCCTGATAAGAATACATCTTCTGTGCCATGCTCGATTTCTAGGACCGGCGTAGATACCTCCGGAGGCGGATGGATTGATGAGTTCCCGAACACAGTGGCTACTCCCTTTCCATAGGGGTATTTCACCATCTGATGTAGAGTGGAAGAGACTGCCTTTACTTGGTGCAGCCACGGCCGCCCCAAGAGTAGGTTGAAGGTTGCGGGAACGTCCAAGACATGAAATTCGATGTCGTGTTGTCCTGGACCAACCTTGGTTTGAATCTTGACAATCCCCATCACTTCCCTACTCGTATTATCGTAAGCTTTGATCACCTGAGTGGTTGGTGTGAAGTCCGCGGGCTTCAACCCAACTGCATATGCTGTTCTGACTGGGCAGACATTGATGGCGGACCCGGTATCAACAAGTACCACCGGTATCCATTTATCTCTACATTCCACGGAACGTAGAGAGGGGTTTGTTATGGTTTGTGCCCTCAGGCGGTAACTCCTTGTCTGAAAAGGTTAATGCCGGGAACCTCCTCCCGGAAAAACCAAACCAACCAGCTGCTCTGGGTAGTGTCTATAGGAGTTTGGCCTTGTCCATGGCAGAAGGACGGCCTGTCTGTGCACCCTCGATGCCATAAGCAGTCCCAGATGGAGATATCTGCTTGTATCTTCTTCAATTGTTTGAGCACAGCTTCTTCTTCAATCTGTTTCTCTCTCTGTTTCAGCTTCTTGTCTTCCCAGATGCCTCAGGTTGGTCCAAGTGTTGGGGCCTT
>JAPPVO010000002.1:218021966-218140580 GCA_030407325.1 Camellia japonica | reverse complement strand
ATAATCTGGACATGGAGTGAAAAAGAAGAAGCAAGGCAGCCCCAAAATAAGCATCTTTACAGTACAAAACATGGCCAAACAACAATCAAAAGTAGAGCTAAAATAGCATACAAAAATGGGGGGGCCAAGAGAGGTAATGAAGCAAGTCATAGCTGCTGATCTCAAACACAGAAGTCCCCTTCTAAAATGTTGAAGAGGGGCCAAAAGTATGATGTTTTTCAGTAGATGACAGGCCCCAAAAACAGATAAACCTATGGCAAACAATTCATGCAAGAAATGGGCCAACAAAGGGGTAAAGAAGTAACTGATATATGGGGATCTCAAACAAGTAAGGGACCTTCAAAAATGTTTAAGAGGGTCCCAAAATATGGCATTTTACAGTAGATGATCAAGCCCAAATCAGTATGCAAACATGCTCAAAATGCAATGCAAGATTAAGGCCACAAGAAGCCTATAACACAAAGTATACAAAATATTCATCAAACAGCCAAAGACCCTTAATGAATCATGACAATGGGGTCAAAATATGGCCACTTTCAGCACTGATCATGGCCGAAAAACAGAAGCAAGATAGGCTAACAAAACATGCAAAAATGGGGACCAAAGAGGGGTATAACGGTAAGTACTATATGGAGGTCTCAAACAGTATTGAGCCCTTCTACAATGTTGTAGAGGGGCTCAAAATAAGCCAACTTACAGTTTATATCATGTCTCAAAACAGACTAAAAATAGGCTAGAAATACCATGCAAAAATAATGGATCAAGAGGGTATTGAGCAAGTACCAAATGGGGGTCTCAAACAGTGTTGACCTAAACAAACATGAAGAATGGCTCAAAAAAAATGACCCTTCCGTTAGGGTCGGACCCAAAACAGTAAGCAAATAGGCTAGAAGATGTGGCAAAAATGAGCTACAAAAGAGGGAAAATGGACTTACCCTTGAAGACTACTTCTTGGATGCTTCTTGGCTTGAGAAATGCTGCCTCTTAGCTGCTAAGAAAGCTCCCCAAGTTGCTGGAAATGGAGTAGTGGTTGGTGGTGGTGCTAGGTGGTGGTGTGAAAAAGGGGTTGGACTTGGATGTTTAGAGGGTGGAAATGAGAGAGAGGAAGGAGATACAATGCAGAGCTCCAAGGGAGTTTTTTTTAACCCTAAAATCAGAGTTGGGAAGCTGGTTTGTAGACAAGAGAGGGAGAAAGAGGGGGAAAAAAGGGAGGAAAATGCATCAAGTTTCCCTAAAAAAAAAGCCCCGGATTGCAGAATCTGGGGGGAAAAAGTTGCATTTTCTGCAGTGTACACCCTGTAAGGAAGCTGGCCGACTAGTTTTTGGAGTTGCAGGTGGCCGGCCAGCCACCCCCCATGGCCGTCGGCCCAAGGGCAAAATGAACAGTAGATTTTTGGCCGGCCACCAATATTGGTGTCCTCCCAGGTCTTCTCATCACAACCTGTGGTTCAAAATTGGCAATTGTAAAACAGGAGAGAGAACAAGCCATTTTCAAAGAGGTTCAAAAGTGGCAGATGGAATTAATGGCCGGCATAGACTTTTAGGGTCCTCCCATGTGTGTACAACACAATATGTGGTTTGGAGCTGAAGAAAGTGGCCCTAGGGTGGTCAACATTGACTCGAAGTGAGAAAACGGGCGTCGGAGGGGATAAAGGAATATAACTGGTTGCTGAAACAATTGCTGACCTCCCACTTCTATGACCTTCCTGGTGATGAAACAGAGGTACCTGCCAAAAATGAACGAAAACCGATGCAAAATGAATGTTCGGGGAAAACGCGCAGTTCGGGTCCCGAAAACAGGCCGTTAAGCACGAAAGTGGGTTCGACCACGAAGTGGGTCTCTCAGACCTCAGTGTCCCTCAAAAGAGAGTAAATAGGATGCATGCCAAAAAATGGAGCAATCGGAGATAGTTAGGCGGTCCCGAACCGAGACACACGGCCTGATGGCTCCGAAAATCGGGAACCGGGCTCCGAAATGGGCAAAATGGCCTACGGCCACAAAATGTAGCCCACGGCCAGTGAGAGATGGTCTACGGGACCTCTCCCTCCCCTCAGGAAAAGAAAGAGAAAACCGAGTCTGGTTCGCAAACCGAGGCAAGGCACAGAAGAGGGTTCGGGAGTCCGGAGGCAGGGCTCATGCCGAGACTCTGAAACTTCTGAACGAGCGCGACATGCAACATCACCAAGCACTCCATCGGTGACGTCTGAGTCTTAAGGTCGGTCAAAAATGGGGTGTCTACAAGTTAGTTCCACCAAATCTCTGAATTCAGTTGAGTCAAACTTCTTTCGAAGCCTGAACTCTAGGCCATTTTGAGCCAATCTTACGAATTCTGATTCTGGTAGGATAACTCTACATTTATTTGAGCCCTTTTAAATCTGGCAATAAACTGAGTAGCCTTTTCTTCAGGCCTTTGATCAATCTAGCCAAGTCTGCCATAGAAACCTCTGGCTCCGATTAGAAGAATTGGGCATAAAATGCCTCTTCCATTTGTTGCCAATTTGAATGGAGCCAGGTGTAAGGTTGATGTACCATACAAATGCTCCCCGGTTAAAGAATTCGGGAATAATCTCAGTTTCATATAGTCATGATCAGTAAATTCACCGCATTGAGCAGCAAACCTAGCAATATGCTCTATTGTTGACTGATTTCCAGTCCCATAGAAAGAGTAAAATCTGGTATCCTGAACCCCTTGGGTATTCATGTACCCTACTACCCATTCTGGGTATGGTTTTCTGTATACAGGAGTCTGGACCCCCGAGTCATTGGTCCACACATCTCCTAACAATATCAGCAATTTGGTCCCTAGGGACCATATTTTGTGCTGCTGAACCACTACTGGAGGGACAAACACAGGATTTGGTGGACAAACTTGTGCTTGTGGTCCTCTTGGTCCATAAGGTGGTACATTGGGACTGGTTGCCCCTGTGGTGCAGGTTGCTGTTGGGGGTGTGGGTAACCCCTTTGAGCCTGTCTTGCGAAAGGACCTGCGAAAGGTGCTGGAAAGGTGTTGTGTCCCTTCCATTTGCAGGCCAACCTTCCAACCCCAGGGTATAAATTCGAATAAGGGATTATTATACCCCCTAGTGCCAAGTATGGCTTCGAACATGGGATTTGTAACCATTCTTACGCCAGTTTCTTATACTTGACCAGATCCACCAACTTGTGTGGCTTCATTGTTAAGTACTGAGGCATTTTGGCCTGCTATAGGCCTCGAAATGGGTTCATACCAAGACTGAGGTGATGGTCTTTCATAGTTCTGATTACTAGTTTGACCATTAGAATGTCCATTAACTTGCATAGGCTTTTTGTCTCTAGCCAATCTTTGCTGAGGGACATTAAAAACTTCCTCTGTGTGTCTTGTGTTTGTTAGTTAGTGGTTATTCATTCGATCCAAAAAGGATGTTGCACATCTTTCCATTGTGTTCATTAATTGTTGTCCCATAGCATCTACTAGGCCATCCCATGGATTTGTTGGCTGAGTAGATGGAACAGTGGATGGTCCAATTCCTTGGTTTCGTCCAATATTATGAACATATGGTTCTTGTCCGAAGTACTGGTCTGTTCGACCATAGGTTCTGATAACATGGGAGTTTCCACAGGATGTGTTACCACATTATCCTCTGGATTAGGTATTTCTACCCTCCTTCTACGCTTCTTCCAAGCGTTCATTTTCTCCTTGTCGTCTTCGTCTAGCCATTTTAACAAGTCCCACTGGGCGTGCCAAAAATATATGTTGGCTTTTTGGCTTTCGAAGGGTATTTTTGTAAATGCGAGTGCGCCAGCAAGGATCAATCAGTCCTTACAGAAATTATAATTGCCAACCAATTATCAGACGATTGTGTTTTAGTTCTTTCAGCCTCAATGAAGAGGACTTTTACTGGTGGCTTGACTTAGGAGAAATTAAGCAAAATAACAGATGAATGACGAACAAATGAAGTATTTCATTAAGATGAAAACTTACAATGATCCAAACTCAGCCTCGTAGAGGTTTACAGCGATAATCTACTCGAAATTACTCCTATGAACGAAGTGCAGTGCAGGAATTTAAAGTGCAGGAATGTAAAGAACAGGAAATGTAAAACTGGAAAAGAAAATATGAAGTAAATGACTGGTTTTTTGGATCTGAGTCTGGGGGTTTTTTTCTGGGGGCTTCCCTGCTATTTATACTTGTTAAGGATGACCTTCGAACTGTACTTCAAACCGTCGAACTGCTCCCCCATGATCGTTGCCATGTTGCCTTATAAGTAGTTCTACTACACCATCGTTTGCAGTTAGGCTTCCCTCCTATATTTGAATTTGAATGTGAGTAACCGTTGGAGCCACGTCACCTTGCATCTCTTTACTGATCCAATGCTATTCAGATCACGTGAGAACCAATATTAACTGTCACGTGTATGATCAGGATCAAAGACTTGACTAGTCTTCCTATATTACCCTTACTCTGCCACGTGTCGAATTGTGATTGGCTTTTACAAAATATGTAGCCAACAATATTAGATATTGATTGTTTTAAAAATTAATCAAGACCCAATTCCCTTCTACACCATTAACAGTGAAGATAGGAATTGTTTTTTGATGAGTTCTAGCATTTTTGTTAATTTAGGCTGTTTGTGCTCTAGACGCCATTTAAACTCATATTTGTGGTTGAGAATTATTGGTCTAAGTATGTCTCGTTTGAGAACAAGTTATTTTAGTAATTTTTTAATTTTTTGGCTAAAATATGAGATAAAAAAATTAGTATATTTTGAATGATTTTTTAATTTTTTATGAAAAGATGTGCAAAAAATAGAGAGAAAAGAGAATTTTTGACTTTTTAGTATAAGGTTTAGACTTTTTGATTTTTTTAAATAACTTTTTGATTTTTAAACTAAAACCGATGCATACCAAACGAGGCCTAGTCTAAAATATGATTTTTTTAAAAAATTCTCTTGAATTTATGGTATGGACAAAAAAATAAAATAAAGAGTTGTCCCCTTATCTAGCTACGTTGACTAGACACAAGAGGCCCACGTAATAATTGGTACTTTTAATCATCCATTATCTTCAACTTTTACAAACAAACGAAGAAGTGGAAAAGAAAGAAAGTAAAGCTAACAAAAAACATTCACCAAGAACCAACACTAGTACTCTTACTCTCACTCTCACTCTCACATAAACCAAGAAGTTCCTCCAAATAATCAGCACCCAAGTCCTCCAACACCACCACACTCTCAAACCTCAACTCATTTTCTTTCTCTTTCTTCTTCATCGTCTTCATCTTCCTACTCACTCCTTTCCTCTTCATGGAATGCCTCTTCTTCAATGCCAACACCGGCGAACCACCATCTTCGAACCCATAATTCATCTCTAGAAGCGACTCGTAAACCATCTCTGCCGGGAAGTTGAGCACCGCCATGGACCCCCTCATTGCAAATGCCGCTTGGTCATAGGCCAAAGCAGCGGCCTCAGCAGTGTCAAATGTCCCTAACCATACCCTAACCCCATTCCTCGTCGAGTCCCTTATTTCTGCTGCGTATTTTCCCCAAGGCCGCCTACGAACGCCTCTGTAGGCGGTCTCAGGTTGGGATTCTTCGCTCTCTTTTGAACATACTTCTTCTTCTCGGGATCTATCTGCCTGTGATATGACTCCAAAGAGAAGCATCTCTTCGGAATCGTTTTCATTGAATGGTAGGGTTTGGTTATTGAAGCCAAGCATGTTATGTGACAAGGGATGATCTTCTTGTGAAGTAAAGGAAGATTGGGAAAAGATTTGAGGAAATGGGTATTGGAAGAAAGAAGTATCCATGAATGGGTTTTTGAGAGTCTTAAGTTTTCTTTGCTCGGTAAGTTTGTTATTTGAAATGGTCTTTGGTCATATATATATATATGATAATATTATAAGGCTTTATATAGGCACACGAGGGGCTGTATTAAAAAAATGTTGATAACACTACGATAATTTGTACAATATAAAATACAAAAATATGATAAGGAGGGGTTGTGGGCACATACATGCATGAACATTTGTGGTCAAGTTAGTGCACGCGAGTCAAAGGACTTGTGGGCATGGCGGCCATGTAGATGATGACCGAAAATTCACTACTAGGAAAATGACTATTTGCGTCTAATTTTTTGCGACTGATTAGTTAACCGTCGCAAAAAGTTATTTTTTTATATTAAAATCTCATTTTACTTGACCCAAACAAAAAAACAAAAACGTAAAGCGTGACTCTCTTTCCTAATTTCCCAAATCTGAACTCTCTTTCTTCGCTCTCACTCTCTCAAATCTGTCTCGCTCGACTCTTTCTTTTGAATCTCCACTCTCTCTCTCACTCGAATCTCATTGTCTCTCGCTCGACAATGAAAATTTGAAGATTTGATTTCAAAATTTGAAGATTTGAAGATGCTGTTGATGAAGATTTGAGCCAAATATTTGAAGATTTGAAGATGCTGTTGAAGAGGATTTCGATTGATTCATATCGAGATTCATAATCGGTAAGCCTAAACACTTCTCTTTGTCTTTCTCTGTAACGTTTGACACATCTTCATCGATTCATCTTCATCGCTCGAATCTTACTCTCTGTAATGACACATCTTCATCGCTTAATTTGTAATATGTAAATTGAACATGAACTCTCTGTAATGGTTGATTAATCTGTAATCTTCATCTTCATCGATTACTTTTTGTAATGGTTGATTAATCTGTAATGTTGGACTATCTCTACCTCAAATGGTTGATTAATCTGTAATATCTGAAAATTTAATTGTAAAATTTGTGAGAGATTTGAAGTTGAATCCATGTGTTCATTTGATTTGAATTTATAGTTGTCAAATCGTGAAATTCAATCTGTGATGCTAAGTGATTGCTTCCTATGACGTTGAATTTGAATATGAATTTAGTTTCTATTGTATCCAATGTTCAATTACCTGTGACATATTCTCTGCAATCACCTTCGATTACCTGTGACATATTCACTAGTAGTTCCTTTTTTTTTTCGAATCGTATTTTATGCTTATCAACTGTTTGATTTTATGCTTTAGTAAAAACATTTGTTTGAAATGTGGTAGCGAAACACCAAAAATACAAAAAAATATTTATCTGTAATAAGTTTGACATAATTTTTAGCTTGAATCTAATAGAGTGCTTATGTTTATGCTTGTGCCTTTGAAGGGATTATACCTGTTTCCTGCATCCCATTCAAATAACATATTCAAACTATTTGATGTTATTTACTTATGCAAGTAATTTAATGACATACCTGTTTCCTGCATCCCATTCAAATAACATATTCAAACTATTTGATGTTATTTACTTGCTATTTTCTAGGTCTGTTAGTTCAAATAACTTTTCTGGCCCTCTACCATCAGAGCTTGGGAATTTAGCAAAATTAGAGCAACTGTGAGTGCTGAGATATTGCTCACTTTTTATTTAATTTTCCAAAAGAATGCTGCTTCTCTTGTTGGACTACATTTGGTATCCATATGAATAGGATTCGTAAATGGTAGAGTATAATGCCCTCTAATAAACTATTATTGTGTTACTGCAATTGAGTTGAGAGATACATATATATGTTGATCATGCTCATCATATATCTGAAGATGTCATAGGTGTGTGTACTGTTTATATGTGAAAGCGCACCAATACCTTCTTCCTGTTCACTTTCCTCTTCTTACCTCTAAAAGTGGTCCTGGCCTTAGTCTTGTGTATCCAATATTTTGGCCATATGAGATTTATATCTGACTTAGCCTTAGCCTTAGATGTTGAGTCGGTGTTGTTGGTCTTGTGCGCTAAAAGTCAATCTAGAAGATATGGTTGGTACAATTTTGTAAAACAGTATTATCATTTAATCAAAACATATGACAAGTTTTCTTTTCATGTTTACTATGTATATTATTCTTTAGATGATAAATCCATAAAATTGGGTTAACTATACATGTTCTTCAAAGTTGAGAATATTAGACTTTTACTTCTCTATACTTTATTCTTAAATGAACTGATCATGGGATTATTAATTGGGAATTAATAATTTGATAATACTAGCACATGTTATGTTGGTTCAATTGAGAGAGTGGCTAGTCTCCAGTCACTATTGTGGAAACGCTGAGGCAAACATGTGGGTGCTTGTCAAAGAGCAAGTTCATTGAATGTAACCATTTATGAATGTCTATGTAGATTTTTACTTGTCAAATAGATGCTCATTAGTTGCAATTGTGCATGTAATCCTTAGACCTGAGAGCATTATGGTTGTCTTGTGTATGTGTAACCCATCTTGTGAGTCATACCTGTCAAATCTTGATTTATCCTTATTGTACAAAATTTACATTCACTAGTGTATCATCTTTTTGATGAACATTATCCACCTTGACAGCTACATTGATAGTTCTGGACTTAGTGGAGCTATACCTTCATCATTTGCTGCTCTACAAAACATGAAAACAGTGTAAGAGCTTTCTGACATATATTTTTTTCTTTTCTAAGAAACTTATTGGATAAATTTTTCATTCAATTTAAATATTTCAAATTTACCGAGGAAGAATGTTTGGGGATCCCAGGTGGGCTTCAGATACTGAACTGAATGGCAGCATACCTGACTTCATTGGGAATTGGTCAAAGCTTACTACCTTGTAAGCAATATGCATGTCGTATTTCTTTAGTCAACACTCGCACTCAAATTATGGCTTTGTGTTAAATTACATTTTCAATGCATAGTAACTGAGATGTAAAATTTGGTATTTAATGCTTGAGTTCAAGTCTCCCCCATAGCGGATTATTGGGGTTACACCTACTTCTTAATGCCCAGAGTACACTGGAATCTGCTGTGTTACTTCTTCATTTTCATTATTCTCCAATGCTCTTTTACGAAATAACATACCATGTCCTGCAGGGTTCTCAGGAATAACAATATTTCTGGTTCTATTCCGTCCAATATCGGAGATTATCAAAGTTTAAATCATTTGTAAGTTATTGCTGTTGATTTTGAGTTGGTCCCATATACTTCAACTTGAAAACTGGCCAGTTCATAATCTGGTTGGGGAAGAGGGGATCAAAACTAGCCAGCCAACTCTATGATGTAAACATTTGTTAGTGATTTTACTCTAGGATTTTGTTAACGTATGCTCTTAGGGAACATGTTACGAAACTTAAAAAGATTGTAAATTTTGTTTGAAATACGTGCAATAAAGAATGTACAATCTTTTTAAGCCTTCTTAACATGTGACCCTAGGGCGCCTTCTTAACATGTGACCCTAGGGCGCATTCTAACAAGACCCTTTACTTTATTATCTAGTTCATTTTACCTTTTCTTTGTTACAACCATGGTTTATGTAATTATCTAGGGATTTGAGCTTCAACAATTTAACTGGACGGATTCCAGATGCACTGTTCAATTTGAGTTCTCTCTTTTACTTGTAATAAACATCTTCTGCCCTGTTGTTTCAAAAAAAACTCCCAGCATGTACTCTCTATTCCTTGAACTAATTTCTTTATGCTCAGGTTTCTTGGGAATAATAAATTAACTGGTACCCTTCCTGCCCAAATGAGTACATCTCTCCTGAATATGCAAGTATTTCTTATATAACCATTCACAGCTTAATTTAAACACATGTAAAAGGGTGTTATCAACAGACTCCTTTTGTAAGTTATGAAGTTCATTCCTTCTTTGGTCTATAACAATTATCAAGAGATGTTTGTTTTCTAATACACAGTTTATAGATTCAAAATCATAATCAACTATTGAACTCCAATGATACATCACAGATTAATCATTTTTGCCATTTTAGTTTTATTGACAGCGACATATTTTTTAGACAACCCTGCTATGTGTGCAAGAAAATCATGTAATAGGCAAGGCAACAATCCTAGTATACATGTGTACATGTATGTATGGAGAGAAATAATAAAAATAATTAATTAATTAACAAATAAGCAAAGTTAAATCAAAATAACCAAGTTATTGATCATAGGATGGAATATCAACTGAACTTTCCCATTATGTTATTGTCTGCAGAGATTTGTCATACAATGAATTATCTGGAAGCTTTCCTTCTTGGATCAGCAAACAAGGCTTACAACTGTATGTAAATACAATTTCTCTCTCTCTCTCTCTTTCTGTTTTTCATTGTTAATAGTCATGGTATTCCTGGTATCCTGCAATAGTTTGACGCCCGATTTCTAAATTTTAAGGTTTTCTTCTGCCAAATTTCTATTATAACTGCATTTTGTATCATTTGTGCATATCTTCTACATTGACTTGTACCCTTGAAACTGAAACTGACATTGAGATTTTCTGGGGTGTAATATGCAGTAATATAGTGGCCAATAACTTCACAGTGGAAAGTTCAAACAACAGGTGATTCTCTCCCTGCTGTATGCTTTTGGTTTTATTGCATACGATTCTGAACATTCAATGAAACAACAACACTAAATGAAAGTTAGTTTCTTTCCCGTTAAATAGTTTTAGCATTGAACAACATGAGTTGGTTACCAGCACCTGCTTGAGCAGTCAAACATATGTGACAGTGCTGCTGAATGCAATAGTTTTTTGAACTTTTTATGATGCTGATATGTGCTCATAAATATATGTGAAATAATGATGATGGCACCTTTCTAGTTTTGAAGATATGAAATATTTCATTGATCTTATCTGTAGTCTAGATATGCAGTTGAATGGGATTTACTATATATAATTATGTTTTTGTGTTTCAGTATATATTGTGGGTGTTTGGGAAGTTGCTATTTTAGTAGGCTATTTTAGTTTTTAACTATTTTAGTAGGCTAAAATTTTTATGTTTGGGAAGATGATTGGATTTTTTTTTTTTTTTTGTAGTTGGATGTGATGTTTGTGAGAGAAAAAGTGAAATGATTATAAGTTTGATGTGATATTTTGTCTTATTAGCTATTTTAGCCTATTTTGTCTTTTTGTAGATTTTAGTCCTAAAATCTTTCTTCCCAAACACCCCAATTGTTTCTCTTCTGCATTCTTTATAATGGTCTTGTGTATTGGATTTGATGTGATTGCCTGATAACTAAAGAAACACTAAAGATTCGTATGATTGTTCGACAACTAAAGGAAACTATTACAATAATATGCATTCTTCCTCTACTTTCAGTGTTCTGCCTTCAGGATTGAGGTGTCTTCAAAGGAATTTTCCCTGCTACCGCAATTCTCCTATCTGTAAGTGCAGTTTAGAAATTTCCTAAACTATGATTCTGAGAGTAGAATATGTACATTCATAATGCGAGGATAAATGGGATCACATCTATTTGAGATCAGTGTATGAATTTTACTCATAAATTTTTAATATGCAATTTTGAAACATGGATTATATAATTTGGTGTAGTGGACAGAATGGACTCAAATTTGTCTTTCTATTGTTGAGAGAATTCCCAGCCATAAAGTACATTGAACCCATAAAACATATATGAACGACGAGATATGGCTGATATTTACTTTTTGTTAATTGAATGGCCTAATTGAATTCAATCTGATAATTTTTTTCTTTGCTATTGATTGATGCTTTATCTAATGGCATGCTTTAACATCTTGCCTTACTTTCAGGTTGAGACTGGAGGCAATCCAGGTGTCCTCTTTAAGACGCACCCTAACATCAACAAAGAGCTGTTTTCCAATGGATTGTATTTTTTTCATAAAAGAACTTTTTCCAAGTTTTTAGTTGTAATAACTCACATATGACTCTAATTTTGAGACTCAAATGGAATGCTTGATTAAACTACAATGCTATACCCGTCTAAATTCTTGTCATTACTACTCTTAGAGTGCTTAACGTTACACTTTTTTTTTTTTTTTTTTTTTTTTTTTTTTTTTTTTTTTTTTTTTTTGCGACGGTGACAAGATGGTCGCCAAAAATCATGTTAGTGTTTTTCTTTGTTTTTTGCGACGGAAAAATAGTGGTCGCCATAAGTAGTTTAGGCGGTCGCAAATAATTTGCGACCGTTGTTTTGCCGTCGCAAAAAGTATTTGCCACCCCCACATTCGCGACCCCCATTTGCCGTCGCATGGGCCGTCGCAAAAGGTCTTTTGCGACTGTTTTTTTATTATTTGCGACGGTTTATAGCGGTCGCAAAAAGTGATTTTTTTAGTAGTGATTATTCAATATTTTTAGAGTATTATATGTCGATATTTTTTAATTAATTATTATTTAATATGTTTTTTTATATTTTTCAATCACTCGACATAATATAACACTTATTCACCTATTCATTTTCTCCACAAATTATAATGCTATGAAATATCATATATTTATATTCTGAGATTACAGAATAAGTACCCGATGATGGCTCAGTGTGACGTAGGCTTTGATGATTTCATTTGTATCATTGTATCTTCCCTGTAGTAAAAATTGAGTTTGATAATATGGGGAAAATTTTTGGGTGTGCAACTTAATTACAAAAGTAAATGAATTTTTATAAATTTATATAAGTGATATTATAAAAATACGTAAGTTAAATATAAATTTATGTAAGTCAAGCATTTTCATATGATGATACCATATTATCATTAAGATATGTGGTACATTAATCAATAATAATATTATATAGAGAGAAAATTTTAAAAATTATTATCTATTTAGTTTTTTTTATTAATGAAAAATTGCAATTCACATTAAGTAAGGGTTCGTTTGGGAAGAGCTCATTTGGGCTCTTTTGGCTCTTTGAGTCACAAAAGACAGAATAGGCTATTTGAGCCACAACATACCAAACATCACATCCAACCCATAATCATTACACTATTCTCTCACAAAAAAAGTTAAAAAAGCCAAAAAGCCAAAAAGTCCTTCCCAGACCAAGCTTTTGAGCCCAGGCTCAAAAAGCCAAAAAGCCAAAAAGTCAATCCACTTCCCAAACGGAGGCAGTCATTTTTATCTCTTAACTATTTAATAACGTAAGTTAGTATATTTTATTTTTTACCATATGATTGATTTGAAATACTAAGTAAACAATACCACAAAATACTTTGAGACTATTGAATAATTATCTGTGAACTTTAGTATACAGATATAACATTGATAAAAAATTATTGAATAGTTAACTGCAATATACACATAATAATTTAAATGATTATATAACGTTATGATGGTACGAGTTAGTGATAATGTGCTTTCACACTTGTATTGAATTTTTCATCTTATTTGGAATGTTTTTTTAATGGGGTAAATTCGGTGGGGGTTGATCCACTTGGCACCAATTGTCTACGTGGCATTCTATAGAGTTGATAATGCCTTTGTGACTGATAAAATGCACGAATGTTGTTGACTGATTTTATTATTATTATTATTTACACATTTTTTTTTTTTTATAATTTCAAAGACAAATGATCATCACCCTCTCCATCAACAATTTCGCGATGAAAAGAATTTTGTCTGAGACCGAATGGGAAAATTATTCAATACTTCCAGAGCATTACGTGATCATATTCTAAATAAATCATCAATTACTTAATCCTATGTTGTTCTCTTATCTCCAACATAAATTGTGAGTTCTTACGCGTCTTCACCAATCAAAACCTTATAAAACACCGCGTGTCCATATTTCAGGAATACTGAATAATCACCCAACACAATGTGATGTATGTAAGTATGCAATGTGATTATTAGGCTTTAAAGTAGATAGATGCTATGTTGAAAACAACAGTGATTTCAATTTCCTACAAACTACTTCTAAGGTTTTGTTTGGCAATTTCCTATTTTAATCTAAAAGTCAAAAAGTCATTAAAAAATTTAAAAAGCCAATAACTTATACTAAAAAGTCAAAGATTTGTTTTTCTCTCTATTTTTTGTACATCTTTTGTAAAAACCTAAAAACTATTCCAAACATATTAATTTTTTTACCTTATATTTTAACCAAAAAATTAAAAAATTACTAAAATAATTTGTTCCTAAACAAGGCCTTAATTGGGTGTTAAGTCAGGGTAAGAGTATAACATGGTCCGACACCATAATATACATCCTAATATTAGAAGTGATTTTGAAAAACTGATCTGACCCAAGATCAAGTTTATACTCTATATCCTAGTCCTTTTAAAAATAAAATAAAAAATCTCAAGGACGTTTATATGATCTGTATATTATTTAATATTTGTATTTTAAAATTTAAAATATAATTTGTTTAATGGTTTGGATCACTCTAGCGACAAAAAATATAAAAATATAAAAAAAAGTTAATTATTTTTTACTTTTTTTTTTTTTTTGTCATTTGTGAACTTGTTAATTTTTTTTTTTTTTTACTTTTCTACTCTGTCTAATTGAGTAAAATTCAAAAGTGTAAAGTCATTTAAAAAAAAAATAAAAAAATATCACTGAAGACCAAAAAAAAAAAAAAAGAGAGGTAACAAATAAATTACTAAAAAAGCCAACTCCAAACACCCAAAAAAATAGATGTAGAATATTCATTGTCGGAATTTGTTTGGAAGAATGTTTTTGCAAAAAAATTTTAGGGTCTAAAATGAAGTATTATTTTTATTAATATAAGGGTTCTTCATTCCATGATTGACCAAGTAGATGATAAAAGAAGGATGGATTACTTATCACAACGAGTTTAAAAAATAAGCTTTAAGATTTTTATATTTTTATTTTTTGTCAATAAGTGAAAATATTATTTCTAAAAATGTAAAAATTCTAATAATACATACATGCAAACCTAACATCAACCACCACAATCACAACACAACATCATTACACGAGGGGGGGGCTGTTTTGGAGGAATGAAAAAATGAATTTTTGCATACAATTAACACAAGTTACAATATTCCTATCACATATTGTAGCCAACATCTTTTGATAAGCATTGAAAAATCCAACATTATGGTTATTAAATTATTAAATTTTTTTTTACTGATTATAGTTGTTATCAACAAAAAAAAAAAAAAGAAAAAAAAAAAGACAAAGAAACAAAACTTAAATAGATTAAGAGGGCCCATTACATTTCAGCTCCATAGGAATGGTGCATGAACAAATGTATCTGTATATCTCACTATTAATAAAGGGAATGTATCATTCCATGCTTGCAACAAAGTTAACTTTTGTTTATTATTATTATTTTTTATCATCAACGCTTTGTGACAATTTGTTTTTTTAAATGTCATTATTTAAGATATTTTTGGCAAGGTGGAAAAGGTGCTATTAATTAGGTTAATGGTCCCAAAAAAATTTTTTTTTTTAAAAAAAAGGAAAAATAATTGTTTTGTCTTACATTACGTGAGTCATAAAATTACATAGCCATTATTTCATATGGGTAATAATTTACAAACAAAAAAATTCATATAAAATTCACGTATAAAATGATGTGAATTTTTATACTCATTGAAAAATGATATTTATACATAATCTTCAAATACATAATTTAATACAATAACCAACTGCTCACTTTCTTCCAATCTTTGGTCTTCTGGTAACTTTTTTTCTTTTTCTTTTTCTTTTTTTGGATAAGAAGGTCAGCTCAGCTGGTACATTAACTGAATAGAAGGTGGTTAGATTAGTGAACAGAAAAACCAAATTGAGGAGATGTTTCACATGGAAATCAAAAAACCAAGTTTGAAAATAACTAACATTTTTTTAAACAAAGCAGCCAAAATTAGGTTGCCTTTTAGCTTAATTAGCCCTCGTGCCACTTAACGTTCAAACTACTAATCACTCCATTTAAGCAATTCTCCGGACATATTACAATTTCTACATCTCGTTAGGTGTATATGTTGGTTATTTTATACACACACTTGGGTTAAGAAGAAAAAGAAGAAAATGGAAGTTCAAATAACACACTTTCTCTAAAATGGCATAATTTACGAGTGCCATGGCTTTGATGTTCAATATATAAGAGTAGTTGGTAAATCATTTGAGACTAAACAATAAAATTTAAATTCATCATTTTTATTGTTAAGTAAACCAACCGTGCTACGTACTTTAGTTGGCCAATTCTCTCAATTGAATGTTTATTTTCTATTAGAATTTTTCTTTAGTTGTTTATTTCTTATTTATTATGAAATTATTTTTTGTATATTATTGATGCTGTGCTTGTTGGTATTGAGCTTGAAGGTATGTGTTATCAAACTTTTTTACATGATTGATTGTATTATTTGATGTAATTCTTTTAGAATTTATTATTATTCTCTTATTAATTGAAAAAAAAAAAAAAATACTTACAATCAACAACACAACGGTAGATTTTTGCTCAAACTTTTTATGAGTTGCCCGCTGGAAAATTATTCATCGATCTCACTAATAAGATGTTGCAGTTTGAGTTTTCCATTTATATATGGTTGTTTTTATTTCCCTTCTTTTCGTTTTTTTTTATTTATTATTATTATTAGTTTTTTGGGTTGTTTCTTAGATTTATTGTATGCTTGTAGTATATTATTTTTTAATTTCATAATCTAATATAATTTTTATGATATTTATAATTTATTTTTAAGTTTAAAAAATAATGATTTTGATCTGACTATATAGTGTGAATATAGTGTGAAACTAATAGTAATGGCCAATGGGATTTAAAAGCGATTTGAAATCAGGAAGCACCCAATTCTTATTGAAATATATTTTCAGTACTAAAGTATACATACATTTGAATCAATGATTATATGTGATTTATCTCTCTCTAACACACACATACGATTTACCAAATCACCACAAAAAGCAAGTAGTTTTATGTTCTACTACTACTACTGCTGCTCTTGTTTTGAAAAGGTGGTCAACATGATGTGCTCTTGAAATGAGATTGGTTGAGTGCTGAACGATAATGTTACGTACTTCAAATTTTGTGGTTCAAAAGTGGCTCAAATGGCCAAAACGACGTCGTTTTGAGTACAGAACAACATAAAAATGGCCAAAACGACGTCGTTTTGACCATTTGAGCCACTTTTGAGCCACAAAATTTGAATTACGAGACATTTTTCGTACTGAAAATGGTCAAATTAATATTATACCAGTCAGCAGTGGATGTATGGGGCCCGTCTCCTTCAGAGCATTGTCAATCACACAATCATATAGTTGGTGAATCCAACTTCCAGAAGATTATCAAAGTCTTCAAAAATTCAAACCTCATTAAAGTTTGTGGTCAAAAGTTACAATTTGGATTATTAGAATGACAAGGGGGATTCTTTGGAACAGTCCCTTACAATTTGGGTCATATTTGACAAGTGGAAGTTTTAGAACACTCCCTGTTGGCTTCGCTTAAAAGAGAAATTGATTTTCATGGGCACTTTTGTTTTGTCCAAAATATAACAAGAAGATTTGAAATTTAGTTTGTACATGTGAATGTGAGCATGGAGAATTAGCAGGTTGGTAGAACATAAACTAATGAAAAAACTAATTAGCACTTAGCAAGGAAATTGGAAATTGAAAACTCAAAATTAAAAAATTTACTAAAAATAATATAATTTTCTCGGGTGGTGGTTGGGGTGGTTTGGGGGAGTGCAAAGAAGGGAGAGGTCTATCGAAGTTGGGAGTGGCAATGGGATTTCGATGGTTGGTGGAGGATAAATAAGCACGGCAGTTGGGGTTGGAGGAAGGTTATGATTAGGTATATAGGGGAGAAATAGTGAAGGGACGACGATCAGGGTTGGAGGCTTAGTGAGGATAAGGAATGATGGGATTTAGGTAAGGAAGGTTAGCTAGAGAGATTTGGATTTCAATATGACTTGAACTTTTATAGTTATCCTGTAACATGTTAAATGATTTCATATGATTGTTAACTAAATATTTATTTCAAACTTTAAACGTCAGGAAGATGGTTTCACATCCGAATTAGGTAAAAATAAATTTTAAAAGTTAAATTGGGAATTATTTAATAATTGTGTTATTATTGACATGGGCTAGCTATATGTTTGTCATTATGTGTTGGTAGAATATTTTTAGATAATTGAATGTCTGATTTCGACGTAATTGTTAAGATATTCATAAAGAGAGAAAAAATATATATATATAATATAAAAGATCAATAGAATTTTCCAATTTTTTCATTGTGAGAGGGAAATTTATGAGCTGGATTGGGGCCGTGGTAATGACCGAGTAGATTATGGGCCGAACATGTTGTGGGCCATGGTAGCTTGGGCTTAGCCGAAGAGGGTTGTGCTCGGTAATGGCCCAGGACCATGCTAGGACCGAGCTACTGGCTTGTTTATGTGGGAACCAAGCTAATTGGGTAATTCGGCCGAGATAATAGAAGCCGGTCCTGTTCCCGTGGTTGGCGCTTCGAGCCCGGTTGGAAAGGTCTTCGGTTTACCAGCTCGACCAGTCTTCAGCTCGGCTATACCGGAATGCAACCGAGCTCGGTCATCGTTGAGCTTGGTGAGCGGAGCGCTTTAGCTTGTTGTATAACACGGCCGTTGGCAGCCGAGATAAAGCAACCCGGATGCCGAAATCCCGGTAGTGTGGGCTGGCAGTTTGGTTAGGTGATGATCAGCTAGATTTGTGCTGACAGATGGGATAGTTGCACCACGTGTCGAGAGACTAATGGAAGTAGATTTGGGGTGCAGAAGGTATATAAGCGAGTCTGCGCCCCCCATGCCTGGACAGACGAACATTTGGTGAGATATACACTTACACTCAACTCTCTCCTCTCTAGCTATCCCTGTGTGTGTGTGCTAACTTGATCGTCGGAGGGGTTTTCCGGCCACACACCGCCGGGTAGCTCACCGCCGTTATGCTCGCAGGTCGATTGGACAGACAGGAGCTTGGAAGAAAGGAGTACGGGCTTGCCTGAATATTTACTCCCCGCACAATTGGCATCGTCTGTGGGAAAACTTGACAAACAAAACTTTGTCTTCCAGGCTCAACTGATCACCGTCCATGGCGAACAACGACGAGATTCCGTTGTCCGCCATCGACGACGTTACCCAGGAGTCAACACGTGTCAGCAAGACGGAGAGAAGGTGTAACAACCCTTGTCACTGATCACTGATTAACTACCGATTACTGCTAAACCGAGACTGATTATGATAAGTAGTTGAATCAACTGAAATACTGAACTGACCGACTGAAATCTGAAACTGATTGATTGACTGTATTTGTTTGAATGCATTTTCTATCTGTTGATTGTTAATTGATCTGTTCATATTTTATGTTTAAATTGCAAATTGAAGGCCTTATCGGCGGCGGAAACTGAAATTTATTGATGTGTTATAATCATCATAATTTATGTGATTTTATGGTGTAATTATCTGAAAACTGATTAGGTATGATTAAATTAGATTAAATATTGGTAAATTGCATAGCTTGACTTAATTACCATAATGCCACTTAAGTGGCCCACTACTTGAACCTTTTTGATCTTCACATGCACTCAAACAAAACATTTCTTCTCTCATTTCTTGCACAAAACCGATCTAGAGAGAGGAGAGGGAGAGTGTGAGAGGATTGAGTTGTTCTTGGTAGTTTACTTGGTGACTTGAAGAAATTGTAGAGGATTTGTGCAATTGAGCTTCCATACTTGTAATTAAGGAACCTAGGTATGAATTTCATCTTCTTAATTGTGTCCTTGAGTTGATTCTTGCATGATTCATGTCATATTGAAGAGCTAAGACATGTATTGGTTCAATAGTGCTGAATTAGAGCTCAATTGTTGCATGCATGTGCATATTGATAAGTTTTGAGGTTGTGATTCATGATTCTTCACATGCATGTCCATCTTTTGATCATACTCCATGATTTCATCTTGTTCTTGAAGATTTGAACCCATTTGGGCAAGCATTGAAGCTTTAAAATGGTTTAAACTCATGCATGTCATGGTTGTAGCATGTTCATGAAAATTGGTTTGGAATTGGGTTTGAATTAGACACCCTTGGGCTTTGATTTTACAAATTGATCTTTGAAACATATAATATCATGTTGTAGCACGTCCGCGGGGGACCTCGGCTACAGTTCGGACTCGATTTGTGTCGCGGTTCTAAATCTGAACCAAAGAGTCCAAATCCGGCAAATCGTTTTGAAGAAAAACAGATTTTTGAAAAAGTAGTGCCAAACATGGACTGCTTTGCCAGATTACAGAGTCGCCACCACTAAATATTTTAAAATGGGAAATTTAGGAAACCCTGATTCGGTGCCGAAGGCCACATGTCCGTCATCACCAAAGTGGTCTTGGCTCGGGAGCTTGGGTACGATCGGGGAAGGTCAGCTATGAGCACCCCCTTTCGCCCGGTCCGAAGACCGGCCTCTACTAACCGCGATATCCGTTTTTGAAAACTTTATGCGTTCTTATTCCGGTTATTAGCCTAGAATTACTATATTATGCGCACAGCAAACAAGTATAGACCAAATCGCCTAAGTTGGAACAAAACACCACATGTTTGTTTTGAAAATGATTTGCTATTCACAAGTAGGCTAAAATGCAGGTTTTGCCACTCTCAAGCGGGCTTTTAGAAAAGACGGTTTTGCCACTATCTAGTGGGCTTTAAAACTCACAGTTTTAATGTGTTGTCCCAATTTAGGTAATTCAACCTCCATCCACAGGCATTCATGCAGTTATATCACATAAGCACTTAGCCTCATGGTAAGCATGCTATTATGGCAACATTCACACACATGCGATATGCTAAAGCATAAAAGCTCACCTAGTACTCCAAGCCAAAACAGAAGCTTATTAGAAATCCATGCATGGACCTAAGCATACTGGAATGTCTAATGCAACACATGCAAAGATGTAATCTAGGCAGGCTCGGCTATCCTAAACGTGGCATATGGAATGCTACAAATAACACGTATTCAATTTGGAATTGAAAGTACGATGCAGTTTGTATGATGTGCCGAGCCCGATGCATGTCAACAAATGCATGGATGCACGCATGCATTGCATAAGGTATGCTAAAATAAATATACCCTAATCTACCATCATAAGCAGGTAAATAAAAGGGAGAAAGAAGTGGAGGTTGGAAGACATACACACACTCACCCACACTTATTACATTTTTGCCCTCACTCGGAGGGACCAAAATAATAATACAGTCCAACGAATGAATGAATCAAATATTACAAATTCTAATTACTAAAATTAAAGCAAAGTAAATGCAATGGGGGCCTCAGCCCTGCCTTGGGATGCGCGAATGATGGATGCTCGATCCGACTTGCCCGGAAAACCCATGCCGTGGCACTGCTGCTTCTGTTTTCACTATCCTGCCTCTCCAAAAATTCCCAAAGTTCTGGAATACCTCCCACATGGTCTGAAGTATCCCACCGGCTGCGGGAAATGATCGCCGGTTGCTTCAATTGACCACCGGCTGCGTGTGGAGTTTATCGGCACAAAAATAGTGCCGGTCGGCACATTATACTGCCGGCCGGCAGAAAATCCCTGCAGCAGACAGTTTGACAGCAGCAGCAAGACAGCAATGCATGGCATGGATTTTGGGGCATATGTAAGCATGGTCAATGCCTCCTATCATGCTTGGGGGCTCAAGGAGGCATGACCCTTTGTTCTTGGGCCATCAATAGTGCATTTTGATGCATGGTGGCCTAAAGAACCAAGGTCGCATTTTGATGTAAATGCATGCAACACAAAAAAATGAAATCCAAGCTTCATCATGTGTTAGTCCAAGGCCTTGGTGACCGAGAATTGAGGTGAGTTGCACCACTTGGAGTGTGAACTCCCCTCAATTCTATGCTTGGCTTGACAATCCCCAAGCTAAGCCATGGAATGTATGAATGCAACATAGCTCAAATGAGGCAACCTAATGCTAGGATGCCAACATGCTAAATGCAATGTGACATGCAAGGTGCAAATGCACTAAGCACTCAACAACCAACACAATAGGCGTACAAAATGCTAGGGCATGCAAAGTATAAGTGGCATACAAAAATGAGCCAATCAAGCCATGGGACCAATATACTACAACACCTAGTGGACCAAGTGTAAGCATGCAATGGTGGCTTTAACCATCATGGGGGAGGCCTCAAACTTCCCCACAGTAGGAAAATAGGCTCCAAAACCAAAGCAAAATGTCATACAAGCATGCGAGTGGATGGGCCTAAATCTTAAGCACCAAGTAGAGCATCTAAATGCCATTAACATGGCCACTCATGGCACGTGTTGGACAACCACAAACAGATTTTTATCATGCGAAAATACACCCAAATCCCACATATGGTAGCCCCAAAACAACCCAAAAGCATAGGGCATATATTATGCACATTTCAAGGCCTAAAGGACACGCCCTTAAAGCATAAAAAGAGGTGACAAATTTGAGGATGTGGGCATGGATTAGGTATGAAATAACATGGTAAAAAAAAACTCCAAATTGCTTAAATGGCTTGGTAAATGTATATGCATGGATCGCATGCTCAAGGCTTGTAAGCCGTCACACAAAACAACCATGTGAAACATGCCAAATGTGACCAAAACAAAGGCTCACAGCCCCTACACAAGGCAAGAGGATGTTAATACCTTCATGAAACCAAGCTAAAACATGCAAGAATCATGGCTTAGACACATGGCATACTTCTAGGCACAAGAGAGCATTTCAAAGCAAACATAAGAGGCATGTTAAGGGCCACCAAATCGACCAAAAACAGAGGTTAGACATGGCCTAAGACACCCACAAAAGCTCTGAAATGAAGTCAAACAAGCAAACATGCATGCTAGAGCTTCATACAAGTAAGGCCTACAAGCCAAAATGCAAGACAACCAAACCAAGCATACTATACATGACTAAATCCGTGCCCACGACCCTCAAACATGGTAATATGATGCTAATACCCTCATGGAACCAAACTACAATATGCAAAGAACATGGCTCAAAAGCATGACATTCTTTTAAGCATAAAGGAACATTACAAAGCAAGCATGAGATACATGTTAAAGGCTATAAATCTAACCTAAAACAGAGATCAAACATGACCTAAAGCACTCAAGAAATATCTGAAATGAAGCTAAATGCAAGCATGCACACATGCTACCCTCTAGGCCAAGAACAAAGGCAAACAAAGGGCCAAAGGAGAGGGGTGTCTCTCCCCTATTTGAGGCTCGAAAATAATCATCCTCTCACCACTGAAAAACCCACTGGTTTTCAGTGGTGAGAAGGCCAAAGAACACCAAACAAGAAGGCTTAAGCAAAGGCACCAAAAGTGGCCATATAAGGCCTAATAGGATGGATCTTTGCTCAACCAAAAAAGGACCTTAATGAAGGTTCAGAACAAGTAAAAACAAGACTTTTTTATCTTAAACACAAACTCAAAACACAAAGTAAAGAGGTTAGAAAAAGGTTGCAAGAATGGGGAATATAAAGCAAGATTCTTACCCTTTGATGATCCTTTTGAAAAACAGAGGTTGCAGCCACTCCTCTAATGCTCAAAACCAGTCCAAAACCAACACAAACAACCTCCTAAGTCTCTCAATCTCGAGCTAAGGTGTAATGGTGTGTGTAAAGGAGCAAAAATGAGGTAAACTACACTTTTTGGCCTAAAAACACACACACAAGAGGAGAGAGAGGGAGGTATAGATATATATGGATGTATATCAGAGATATATGTATAATGCTCTGGTTTTTTTGCTCTCAAAAGGCTAACCTTGAGCCAAGAGGAAGAGTTCTCCTCTTATAGGCAAGGAATGCTTAGCAACTAAGCAAGCCAAGAGCTCATCCCTCCATACACGTGTATGGAGGGGAGCAAAACACTTTACAGCTGTGAGAAAATATCTCAAAAAGCAAGTGTAAAGTGCTCGGCCGGCAAAGAGTACCAAATGGCAAAATTTAGTGCCGGTCGGACCAAAAATAGTGCCGGTCGGCACAATAAAGTGCCGATGGACAAACAGCCAGTCGGTGGCCTCCAGCCCCAGCCGGTGGTGTGTGGGGATGCCTCACAAGGCATTCCCTGCCCCTCCAAGGCAAAGACAGTGTTTGGTGCAAAACCAGACACAAAACGATCGAGTTCGGAGGTCCTGAGGCAAGGCGCGTAGCCGAGAACTCCGGGAACTCCAAACGAACACAAACATGGATTGATCACCGAGTGTTCAAGCGGTGACGTCCAAGTCTCGAGACGGTCAAAAATGGGTGTCTACACATGTGTTCAAAGTGTTTTTAGGTTTTCAGCCCAACAGGATCGAAATTTATGCATTTAAACTTGGTTTTTGGCTTGGAGGTGCAATCTGGATTTTCCAGATTTTGCACTCCCGCTCGAGCGGGGAAAGTGGCGCTCGAGCGGGGAATTCGAGCATCCAGTACTTTGCACTGTTTTACAGTCCGCTCGAGCGGAGGATTGGACGCTCGAGCGGAGGCATGTGTCTCACACTCGAGCGGGCGTCGAGCGTCCGTCGAGCGGAGATTTCACTTATCCAGTACTTTTACAGTCCGCTCGAGCGGGAAAGTTGACACTCGAGCGGGTACCTTTGTTGCATGTCCGTTCGAGCGGGGAAACCTGCGCTCGAGCAGGACTCTGTTTTTCTGAAATTTCTAAAAATGTTTTCTGATCGCAACTTTGCATCCTCATCCCATCCTAGGCATTCTTAAGCCTAGTTTAAGACATTTTAATGAGAATATAGATGTAGAACACACTAAGGCAAATTAGGGATTAAGTTATTATCTTTCCCAACTGTGTAGCTTAGTGTGTGTTCAATCTGTTAACTGTGTAGGATTGGCTTCCGAGGACGCTCTAGCTTACTGTAGCCCAGAACTCTGTGAGTAACAATTGTGTAAAGATATGTTCAACTGTGAATATTTCTGACTGTTTAACTGAACTGTTTTCTGAACTGATACTGTTAATTGAATGAATGTATGTCATATATTCTGAACTGTATTGTGGCATCCTTAGCACATATTGTTTACTGTTACTGTTACAGAGATCTCTGTCAGTTCCCTTGTTAGAACCACTACCGTTTACTGATTGATGGCCATCATTTACTGTCCGGTCTCTTAAGACCTACTGTTTACTGTACTGCTATGCTAATGGATGTACCACATATGACTGAATGACTGATATACTGAATCAATGAACTGTTTTCGTTACTGTAAGGGCATTCATTCTTAACCTCTTTACGCATTGTGTTATTCACTGGGCTTTAGCTCACTGTTTATATATATATATGTAGGTGTTCAGGCACCAGACCGGAGCTGAGAGCGTAGGTTAGTAGACTTCTTTTGTCAAGCCCAACCTATGTGCCTACTAGCGATTCCGAGCCTTTCAAGCTAAGGCTATGGGGTGTTTTAGTTTTCCCCTGCTGCTCTGTTTTGTAGAGTGTAGCACTGTACTGTACCGTTTTTAGGGGTTAAGTCCTGTTCTGAATGACTGTATATACTGTTTTGTACTGTTCCTATATATATATATGTATGAAAGGTCTTTTGCATACAGACTGTCACAGCTCATTGGACATTGTTTATTTACTGTATTGGCTTCCGCCATGCCCCTGTACTCTGTTTTACTATCTTACTGTTAAGCAGGCCTTCGGTAATCTCGGATTACTGGCCGGTTACGGTGCTAAACACATAGGGGAGGGTTTGGGTCGTGACAGAGTGGTATCAGAGCGATACTTACCATGAGTTATACCGCACACATGTGTCCAAATGAGCTATAGGATGTCCTAGAAAAGTGATCAGGGCATTGCATGAGCATGATAAGTGTGTGGTTATGACATGACTGAATATGCTAATGTGATAAAACTGTTTAAGTATGCAACTGCTTATGTCTATAATTGCTATAACTGCCTATAGTGAAATGGATAACGCAAGAACTACAAATGAATCTGAATCTCATCCTCCGAGGCAAGAATGGCAAGACTGGAAAGAATAATGGAACTGATAACTGAAAGACTAGATCAACAACAGAACCAACAGCCCCCACCGCCTCCTCTTCCGGTACAGCCGGAACAGAATTTGAATGTTAATGATGGGGACATAATTGCTCTCACCCAGAAGTTCAGCAAAATGAAACCGCCATCCTTTCAGGGAGGCCTTGAACCGTTAAAAGCTGAAGCATGGGTTTTGGAGACAGAAAAGTTGTTTGAAGTATTTCCGTGCTCTGAGGCGCACAAAGTGTTGCTAGCTACCTTCACCCTACAAGTAGAAGCTAGAAGGTGTGGATGTTGATCCGTGATACAAATACTGTTATGACTTGGGCTCAATTCAAAGGAGCCTTCTTTGAAAAGTATTTTCCCCAGTGTGTCAGGGACAGAAAAGTGACTGAATTTGAACAGCTGAGACAGGGTACAATGTCTGTTGCTGAATATGAAACAAAGTTCATCGAGCTTGCTAGATATGCACCACATATGGTGGACACTGACTATAAGAAGGCCAGAAAGTTTAAAGGCGGACTAAATGTTGCAATACTCGACAGAATAAGTGTTCTAAAGCTACCAACCTATGTAGGTGTTATGACCAGCATTGATGGCTGAGTCGAACATTGAAGCAGTGAAACAATCTGAAACACCAGCATCTAATGGCGTGGTAAGAGGCAGGGTTTTAAGTTCAAGAAAGGCAAGAACAACCCGCTGAACAAAAAGCAAAATACAGGGTCAACGACTACTTCTAGTCAAGGGAACCATTCCATCCCCCCTGTTCTGAATGTGGTAAGAATCATAAGGGAGTTTGTTATAGAATTTTTGGTGCTTGTTACAGGTGTGGCAAGGTGGGCTACATGGTTAAAGACTGCCCTCTGCTCCACAGGCCAGTAGTAAAGCTAGCCCAAGCGCAGCAGCATCAACTGTTGCACCAAAACCGAACCCCAAAGCTACCGGGAAAGAGCCTATGAGGCAGAGCCGAGTGTTCGCCCTAGTACCGGGAGACGTACAAAATACTGAGACTGTTGTGTCAAGTATCCTCTCTATTTGTACTCAAAATACATATGTACTGATTGATTCGGGGTCTACACATTCATATGTATCGCATGCCTTTTCACAAAATTGAATAGACCCTTAGAACCCACGAATTACCTATTAGCTGTATCTTCACCCGTTGGGGGATCTATGACTTGTGCATATATGTATCCTGCTTGTGAAATTATTGTTGGAGATGCACATTTGTTTATTGACTTACTGCCTCTGAACATTGATCATTTTGACGTAATATTGGAGATGGACTGGTTAACGAAATATCATGCACCATAGACTGTGTAACGAAACAAGTAGTTTTCCGTCCACCAGATTTACCTGAATTTGTGTTTAATGGGGTTGGAGTAGTACCTCATCCATATTTGATTTCATCTGTGAAGGTTGTTAAGTTGATTAGAAAGGGGTGTAAAGGGTACCTGTGTTCTGTATTGACTGTATCTACTGATGATAATGCTAATGTGAACAGTATTCCCATTGTCAGAGAGTTCCCAGATGTTTTTCCGGATAATTTGCTAGGGAATTTGATTGACAGGGAGATTAAATTCACCGTTGATGTGATTCCGGGAACACAGCTAGTATCTAAAGCCCCTTACCGAATGGCTCCAACTGAATTGAAAGAATTGAAAGTGCAACTACAAGAACTGCTAGACAAAAAGTTCATCAGGCCTAGTACTTCACCGTGGGGCGCACCTGTTCTATTTGTGAAAAAGAAAGACGGCTCACTGAGACTGTGTATCGACTACCTTGAATTGAACAAGGTAACTGTGAAAAATAAATACCCGTTGCCTCATATTGATGACTTGTTTGATCAGTTACAGGGGGCTCAAGTGTTTTCTAAAATTGATCTCAGATCCGGATATCACCAATTGAAAGTTAAACTAGAAGACATTGATAAAACTGCTTTTCGAACGAGGTATGGACATTACGAATTTTTAGTTATGCCTTTTGAAGTCACTAATGCACCTGCTGCATTTATGGACCTCATGAACAGAATCTTTAAACCATACCTTGATGACTTTATTGTTGTATTCATTGATGACATACTGATTACTCCAAAAGTATAGAAGAACATGAACATCATCTGAGACTTGCTCTACAGACCCTAAGAGAACAGAAACTCTATGCTAAATTGTCTAAATACGAATTTTGGCTTGATCATGTTATGTTTTTGGGGCATGTTGTTAGCAAAGATGGAATTTCTGTTGATCCGCAGAAAATTGAAGCTGTAGTAAACTGGCCTAGACCAACAAATGTGACAGAAGTCCGAAGCTTTTTGGGACTAACCGGGTATTACAGAAGATTTGTCAAAGATTTCTCCAAAATTGCCTTACTGTTGACTCAACTGACACAGAGGGGGATATCATTTGACTGGACTGACCAAAGGGAATCTGCTTTCCAAGAGTTGAAAACTCGACTTGTGACTGCACCGGTTCTTACCCTACCTTCAGGTACGGATGGTTATACTGTATTTAGTGATGCTTCTCATAAGGGTTTGAGATGTGTTTTAATGCAGAATGGGAGAGTTATTGCTTATACTTCCCGACAACTGAGACTGCATGAAAAGAACTACCCGACCCATGATCTAGAACTTGCGGCAGTAGTATTTGCCTTAAAAATCTGGCGTCACTACGTATATGGGGCGACATATGAGGTGTATACAGATCACAAGAGTCTGAAGTACTTCTTCACACAGAAAGAATTGAACATGAGACAGCGGAGATGGCTAGAACTGATTAAAGACTATGATCTACAGATTCTGTACCATCCGGGAAAAGCCAACACCGTTGCCGATGCATTGAGTCGAAAATCAATTGGGAACTTAGCCTGTTTGCGTACTGGACAGCGAGAGTTGCTTTGTGACCTTGAGAAATCTGAGATTGAAGTTGTTTTGCAAGAACAAGGTGGAACAATAGCCGCTATTTTGCTCAACCGGCATTGATTGAAGAAATTAAAGAGAAACAGCAACAAGATGACTTCTTGAAGAAGATCATCGAAGAAAGAGAATCTAAACGAGACCGGGTTTCAAGTTTGAAAATTATGTACTGAAATTTCAAGAGAGACTGTGCGTACCGAATGATTCTAAATTGAAAAGAAGAGTTTTGCAAGAGGGCCACAACTCAAAATTTTCTATCCATCCGAGAAATACGAAAATGTACCAAGATTTGAAATTGAATTTCTGGTGGCTGGGAATGAAGAAGGAAATTGCTGATTTTGTCTCAAAGTGTTTTCATTGCCAACAAGTTAAAGTCGAACATCAACAACCCGCAGGCTTATTGCAGCCCTTACCGATACCGGAGTGGAAATGGGAACATATCACCATGGATTTTATTGTGGGATTGCCTCGCACCAATAAAGGTATGGACTCAATTTGGGTTATTGTTGATAGACTGACTAAATCTGCTCACTTCTTGCCTGTCAAAACAATTTATAATGTGGACAGATTGGTTGTGATTTATATTAATGAAATTGTTAGACTGCATGGAGTACCTGTGTCCATTGTTTCTGACAGGTGTAGACACCCCATTTTTGACCGACCTTAAGACTCAGACGTCGCCGATTGAGCGCTCGGTGATGTTGCATATTGTGCTCGTTCAGAAGTCTCAGAGTCGGCCGTGCGCCCTGCCTCCAGACTTCCGAACCCTCTTCTGTGCCTTGCCTCGGTTTGCGAACCAGACTCGGTTTTCTCTGTTTTCTTTCCTGAGGGGAGGAGAGGTCCCGTAGACCATCTCTCAGTGGCCATGGGCCACATTTCGTGGCCGTAGGCCATTTTGCCCATTTCGGAGCCCGGTTCCCGGTTTTCGGAGCCGTCAGGCCGTGTGCCTCGGTTCGGGACCACCCAACCATCTCCGATCCCTCCGGTTTTTGGTATGCATCTATTTACTCCCTTTTGAGGGACACTGGGGTCTTAGATACCCACTTCGTGGCCGAATGCCACTTTCGGTGCTTAACAGCCTATTTTCGGGACCCCGAACTGCGTGTTTTGGTCCCCGAGCATTCGTTTTGCATCGGTTTTCGTTCATTTTTGGCAGGTACCTCTGTTTTATCATAACGAGGGACACTGGGGTCTTAGATACCCACTTCGTGGCTGAATGCCACTTTCAGTGCTTAACAGCCTATTTTCGGGACCCCGAACTGCGTGTTTTTGTCCCCGAGCATTCGTTTTGCATCGGTTTTCGTTCATTTTTGGCAGGTACCTCTGTTTTATCATAACGAGGGACACTGGGGTCTTAGATACCCACTTCGTGGCCGAATGCCACTTTCGGTGCTTAACAGCCTATTTTCGGGACCCGAACTGCGTGTTTTGGTCCCCGAGCATTCGTTTTGCATCGGTTTTTGTTCATTTTTGGCAGGTACCTCTGTTTTATCCCCAGGAAGATCACTGGGGTGGGAGGCTAGCAATTGTCTCAGCAACCTGTTATGCTCTTCCGGCGCCCCCAGCGCCCGTTTTTCTCACTTCCGGGCTAATGTTGAACACCCTAGGGCCATTTTCTTCGAGCCAAAACCACATATTTGTGTTGTACACACATGGGAGGACCCTAAAAACACATGGCGGCCATTAATTCTTCTTTTCATTTTTGAACCTCTTTGAAAGTGGATCCGGGAAGGAGAAAAGTCTGCGCGGCTTCACCGAAACGGGCGTAACTCTTTGCACAAGAGGAATTAAAATATGAGGCCACCACCATTGGAAAGCTTACTTCCGGGGCTTCATTTTGCACTCAAGAATCTCCTAAGTCCAAATCCGAGGGGAGGAGATATGGTTGGTTGAAGCCCGGTTGGACTGAATCTGCGCGGCTTTACGGAAACTGGCATAACTTTTTCTACAGGAGGAAATTTAATGCAAGGTTTGCGGCATTGGAAAGCTAACTTCTGGGCTTCATCCTAGGGGTGGCCGGCCATTTTTCTCCTATACCTGGCCGGCCGGCCACCTGCAACTAAAGCACCTTTTTGCCCACCTTTTCTCCGATTTTCTTGCCTATATAGCTGGCCTCCCAGCTCTTGAAGAAGGGTTGGAAAATCTCTCTCAAGGATATACATTGATATCTATCTCTATCTCTCCATTTTTCTCTCAAATCTTCAAGTTTAGGCTCCATTTCTTCATCATCTTCAAGCTCTACTACCACCACTCCATTCCAGCTGCAAGGAAGGGTTTTTCAAAGGCTTAGGAGCAGCAAACTTGAGCCAAGAAGCAACAAGAGTGTGATCTTCAAGGGTAAGTATCAATCACCCTCTTTTGGCACTTTTTTTTGCACCATTCCTCTACCCTACTTGCTCACTGTTTTAGACTCCGGCCCTAACTGAAAGGGGCCTTATTTTGAGCTATTCTACATGTTTGTTCAAGGGCTCAACCCTGTTTGAGCCCTCTATCACACACTTGCTTCAATATCCTCTTGTATGCCTTTATTTTGCATTGAATATTTGGCCTATGTATGATCGGATTTGGGGCATCTCATGAACTGATATTGTGCTTATTTTGAGCCCCTCTTCAACATTGAAGAAGGGATCAACCTTGTTTTCATGCTCCATATGCCACTTGCTTTGAATCCATGTTTTGCCCTTGTTTTTGCATGCTTTTTCTAGCTTATGAGTGATCTGTTTTCGAGCATAAGGTAAACTGTGAGTGGGCCTATTTTGAGCCCCTCTTCAACATTGAAGAAGGGCTCAACCCTGTTTGGCCTCTCTATCATGCACTTGCTTCACAATTCCTCCAATTTACCGTAAATTTGCATGATTTATTTGACCTACATGTAGTCTGTTTTGGAGCATGTCATGAACTGTGAGTAGGCTTTTTTATGTCCCTATACAACATTGTAGAAGGGACCAACTTTGTTGGGAGTCTCCATGTTATACTTGTCTTTATATCCCTCTTTGACCCCCATTTTGCATGCTTTTTTAAGCTTATCTAGATTCTGTTTTCGGCCATCATCAGAACTGAAAATATCCATATTTTGATCTTATTGAAATATTTCATTAAGGTTCTTTGCTGGTTTGATGAATGTTTAGGGTACCTCATGTTATAGCCTAATGTATCCTCATTCTTGCATAGCATTTTTACCATGGTTTCTTACTGAGTTGGGGAATGTCATCTACTGAAAATGTACATATTTTTAGTCCCTCATCAGTGTTGTAGAAGGGTATTTTTCAGTTTGAGCATTGCATGTATCACTTGCTTCAATACCCCTCTCTTGGCTCGTATTCTTGCATGCCATTGTTGTCCTATCTATGCTCACTATTTCGCCATGATTTGTACTGTAAAAAATGCTATCTTGGGGCTGCCTTGCTACTGTTTTGCATGTCATGTACCAATTATGCATGTTTAGTATGGCTATAGGCCATTCCGGGTGCTTATTATCGCATTTCGGGACCATTCCGGGCATTCGGTGTCATTTCCCCGCCTTTCGGGACTGTTTTGCATCATTTGTAAGTGTTGAAATTCCATTTGCATGTTTGCATATCATTTTCCATGTCATTTCATGCTTAAACACATTGTCTCGGTTTGCGCGCCCGTGTGCACGCATTTTGAGGCACCCCATTTTTCATCTCCGGTCTCTCATGTGAGTGTGGCTGAGGCTCACTCATGTTAGTATAAGTCCATTTCGCATTTTGTATGTCATTTCATGCTTAAACGCATTGCCTCGGTTTGCGCGCCCGTGTGCACGCATTTCGAGGCACCCCATTTTTCATCTCCGGTCTCTCATGTGAGTGTGGCTGAGGCTCACTCATGTTAGTATAAGTCCATTTCGCATTTTGTATGTCATTTCATGCTTTAATCCATCGCCTCGGTTTGCGCGCCCGTGGGCACGCATTTCGAGGCGCTTCTTTTTATCCGACGGCCTCCCGTGTGAGAGTGGCTGAGGTCCTCTCATGTTGGTATAAGTCCATTCTGCATTCTGCATGCCATTTTCGCATCATTGCATTCCGTATGCCATTTTTCTCGGTTTGCGTGCCCGCGGGCACGCATTTCGAGACATCTCATTTTTAGTCTCATTGTGTATCATATTTCATGTCATTTCATGCCTTAGGGCCATCGCCTCGGTTTGCGCGCCTGTGGGTACGCATTTCGAGGCACTTCTTTTTATCCGACGGCCTCTTATGTGAGTATGGCTGAGGTCCACTCGTGTTAGTGTAAGTCCAATTTGCATTGCGCATGCCATTTCATGCCTTAGGGCCATCGTCTCGGTTTGCGTGCCCGTGTGCACGCATTTCGAGGCATCTCATTTTCATAGCATTGTGCATGCTAGGATTGTATTTTAGTTGCATTTCATGCATATCATGCATATTGCATCGAGTTCGGGATAGGAGTTAGCCTGGGCACGGGAAACGAGGCACGTTTCGTACTCCGAGTGACGGAACGGGTCTCAATTCCCCAGTCACCGACACTCCGGATTACCCATGATGGAGTTAGGTTTTGTTGTAGCATTCATCTGCATTGCACCCTATATTGAGTTGTGCAATCCGATTCCTCGGCCATCATGCATCGATATGCGTGATTGGTGGCACGAGAATCGAGGCATGCATATATCTGTGAAATACATTGCTATGCCCCTTTCCTGCTCTCTGTTGCAGCAAAATAAGGAATCAGCAACTTTTCGGAGTCTGGCGCGCATTTCAAGAACAATTGCAAACAGAGGCTAAATTGGGCATCCCAGTGGATTTCTGCGCAAGGCAGCCCAGCATACATCATTCATCAGAAGCGAGGCACCCCCTGGTTTGCATGCCAGTTTAAAGCTTTCTTAGTTTAAATTTGTTAATTAATTAGGAATTTGTATATTATTCGGACTGTAGTATTTCGGACTGTATTATTCTTTCATTTCGGACTGTATTATTTATTCGGACCCTCTGCGCGAGGGCAAAACTGTAATAAGTGTGCGTGAGTGCGATGTATGTCTTCCAACCCCACGTCTTTCTTCCCTTTTATTTACCCGCTTATGATGGTTAGATATAGGGCATATTTCGATTAGCATACAGTATGACAGCATGTTTGCATCATTCATCTGTTTTGCACGCACCGGGCTCGGCGCATCATACAAACTGCATTTGTATTTCAATTCCAAATTGAATACGTGTTAGTTGTAGCATTTCATATGCCATGTTTCGAATAGCCGAGCCTGCTATAGTTGCATTATTGCATGTGTTGCATTAGGCATTCTGTATAATTAGGATCATGCATGATTTCTAATCGGTTTTCTGTTTTGACTTGGAGTACTCGGTGAGTTTTTATGCTTTAGCATCCTTGCATGCGTGTGAGTGTTGCCATGATAGCATGCTTATCATGAGGCTATGTGCTTATGTGATATAACTGCCTTGAATGCCCGTGGGTGGAGGTTGGGTTACTTGGATTGGACAATTCATCAAATGTTTGTTTTAAGCCCACTAGATAGTGGCAAAATCATGTTTTTCTAAGCCCACCTGAGGGTGGCAAATCCACGTCTTAGCCTACCTGCGGGTAGCACCATCAAACCATTTTCAAACAAACAAACATGAAATGTTTTGTTCCAATTCAGGCGGCCCAGTCTATACTTGTTTGCTGCAAGCATCACATAGTAACCTAGGCTAATAACCGGAATAAGAACGCACAATGTTTTCAAAAACAGATATCATGGTTAGTAGAGGCCGGTCTTTGACCGGGCGAGCGGGGGTGCTCACGAAGTGACCTTCCCCAATCGTACCCAAGTTCCGAGCCGAGGCAACTTTGGTGATGACGGACACGTGGCCTTTGGCACCGAGTCAGGGTTTCCTAAATTTCCCAAAAATAAAATATTTAGGTGGCGACTCTGTATCTGGCAAAGTAGTCCATGTTTGGCACTTCTTTCAAAAAATCTGTTTTCAAAACGATTTGCCGGATTTGGACTCTTTGGTTCAAGATTAAGAACCGTGACACAAATCGAGTCCGAGCTGTAGCGAGGTCCCCCGCGGGCTTGTTACAATAGGGATTCGAAGTTTACATCGAGATTTTGGCAAAGCCTACAGACTGCATTGGGTATTGAACTGAGACTGAGTAGTGCCTATCATCCTCAGACAGATGGCCAATCAAAAAGGACCATCCAGACTCTGGAGGATTTACTGAGAATGTGTGTCCTTGATTTTCAGGGAAACTGGGAAAGCCATTTGCCATTGGCTGAATTCGCCTACAACAACAGTTATCATTCAAGCATAGGTATGGCGCCTTTCGAGGCATTGTGTGGCAGAAAATGTAGATCTCCGATTTGCTGGGCAGAAATTGGAGACGGGCCTTTGCTTGGGCTCGAAATTGGTACGAAACAACTGAGAAAGTAAAACTGATAAAACAGAGACTGAAAACCGCACAGAGCAGACCGAAAAGTTATGCTAATGTCAGAAGGCGGGATAGAGAATATGAAGTGGGTGATCACGTGTTTGTCAAAGTGACACCGATGAAAGGCCAGACTCGTTTTGGAGTCAAAGGCAAGTTAGCGCCGAGGTATGTCGGACCGTATGAAATTATTGAGAAAATCAATCCGGCGGCGTATCAAGTTGCACTTCCTCCTGAAATGGAGCATATGCACAACGTCTTCCACATCTCTATGTTGAGGGACTACCTCCGGGATCCTTTTCACGTGATAGAGCTGACTCGTGTAGTGCTGAGTGATGACTACACTTACGAGGAACAACCTATTCAGATTGTGAACAGACGAATCAAGAAGTTGAGAAACAAAGAGATTCCGTTGGTGAAAGTCGACTGGCAAAACCATGGTGGCGTGTATGCCACTTGGAAAATGGAAGATGACATGGCCAAGAGATATCCTGAACTGTTCCCACTGAATCCTATTTTCTTCCAAACTGAAGGTAACTCGAGTTTAGAGGGCTAAACTCTTTTTAAGGAGGGGAGACTGTAACAACCCTCGTCACTGATCACTGATTAACTATCGATTACTGCTAAACCGAGACTGATTATGATAAGTAGTTGAATCAACTGAAATACTGAACTGACCGACTGAAATCTGAAACTGATTGATTGACTTTATCTGTTTGAATGCATTTTCTATCTATTGATTGTTAATTGATATGTTCATGTTTTATGTTTAAACTGCAAATTGAAGGTCTTATCGGCGGCCGAAACTGAAATTGATTGATGTGTAATGATCATCATAATTTATGTGATTTTATGGTGTAATTATCTGAAAACTGATTAGGTATGATTAAATTAGATTAAATATTGGTAAATTGCATAGCTTGACTTAATTACCATAATGCCACTTAAGTGGCCCACTACTTGAACCTTTTTGATCTTCACATGCACTCAAACAAAATATTTCTTCTCCCATTTCTTGCACAAAACCGATCTAGAGAGAGGAGAGGGAGAGTGTGAGAGGATTAAGTTGTTCTTGGTAGTTTACTTGGTGACTTGAAGAAATTGTAGAGGATTTGTGCAATTGAGCTTCCATACTTGTAATTAAGGAACCTAGGTATGAATTTCATTCTCTTAATTGTGTCCTTGAGTTGATTCTTGCATGATTCATGTCATATTGAAGAGCTAAGACATATATTGGTTCAATAGTGCTGAATTAGAGCTCAATTGTTGCATGCATGTGCATATTGATAAGTTTTGAGGTTGTGATTCATGATTCTTCACATGCGTGTCCATCTTTTGATCATACTCCATGATTTCATCTTGTTCTTGAAGATTTGAACCCATTTGGGCAAGCATTGAAGCTTTAAAATGGTTTAAACTCATATATGTCATGGTTGTAGCATGTTCATGAAAATTGGTTTGGAATTGGGTTTGAATTAGACACCCTTGGGCTTTAATTTTACAAATTGATCTTTGAAACATATAATATCATGTGTTCACAAATGTTTTCCAGGTTTTCAGCCCAACAGGATCGAAATTTATGCATTTAAACTTGGTTTTTGGCTTGGAGGTGCAATCTGGATTTTCCAGATTTTGCACTCCCGCTCGAGCGGGGAAAGTGGTGCTCGAGCGGGGAATTCGAGCATCCAGTACTTTGCACTATTTTACAGTCTGCTCGAGCGGAGGATTGGACGCTCGAGCGGAGGCATGTGTCTCACGCTCGAGCGGAGATTTCACTTATCCAGTACTTTTACAGTCCACTCGAGCGGGAAAGTTGACGCTCGAGCGGGTACCTTTGTTGCATGTCCGCTCGAGCGGGGAAACCTGCGCTCGAGCGGGACTCTGTTTTTCTGAAATTTCTGAAAATGTTTTCTGATCGCATCTTTGCATCCTCATCCCATCCTAGGCATTCTTAAGCCTAGTTTAAGACATTTTAATGAGGATATAGATGTAGAACACACTAAGGCAAATTAGGGATTAAGTTATTATCTTTCCCAACTGTGTAGCTTAGTGTGTGTTCAATCTGTTAACTGTGTAGGATTGGCTTCCGAGGACGCTCTAGCTTACTATAGCCCAGAACTCTGTGAGTAACAATTGTGTAAAGATATGTTCAACTGTGAATATTTCTGACTGTTTAACTGAACTGTTTTCTGAACTGATATTGTTAATTGAATGAATGTATGTCCTATATTCTGAACTGTATTGTGGCATCCTTAGCACCTACTGTTACTGTTACTGTTACAGAGATCTCTGTCGGTTCCCTTGTTGGAACCACTACCGTTTACTGATTGATGGCCATCATTTACTGTCCGGTCTCTTAAGACCTACTGTTTACTGTACTGTTATGCTAATGGATGTACCACATATGACTGAATGACTGATATACTGAATCAATGAACTGTTTTCATTACAGTAAGGGCATTCATTCTTAACCTCTTTACGCATTGTGTTATTCACTGGGCTTTAGCTCACTGTTTAATATATATATATATAAAATATATATGTAGGTGTTCAGGCACCAGACGGAGCTGAGAGCGTGGGTTAGACTTCTTTTGTCAAGCCAACCTATGTGCCTCACTGCGAGGTTCCGAGCCTGTCAAGCTAAGGCTATGGGGTGTTTTAGTTTTCCCCTGCTGCTCTGTTTTGTAGACTGTAGCACTGTACTGTACCGTTTGATTGGGGTTAAGTCCCTGTTCTAAATGACTATATATACTGTTTTGTACTGTTCCTATATATATGTATGAAAGGTCTTTTGCTTACAAACTGTCACAGCTCATTGGACATTGTTTATTTACTGTATCGGCTTCCGCCATGCCCCTGTACTCTGTTTTACTATCTTACTGTTAAGCAGGCCTTCGGTAATCCCAGATTACTGGCCGGTTACGGTGCTAAACCCATAGGGGAGGGTTTGGGTCGTGACAGAAGGACATCCCGCCATCCCTCCTATGGCGGACCTGGAGACTTCTCCAGGAGGACATTCAAGAGATGCGCGGGATAAGCGCGGAAGAAGCTTTGGTCATTCACGGAGTCCGGACGGTCACCGACAGTGGAGAGAATCGCACGCTAGACGACTGGAACACAAGCTAAGGGACTAAGACGTCGTCATCCGGCGAATGGCGGCAGAGATGGAGGATCTTAAACGGCATATCAAAGGGAAGGGTGTAGCTGGAGTGGGAGACCACAGTGAGCGCACCCAACCCCGCCGTTCGGGCAGTCAGAGCCAGCAGCGTACTCCGTCCATCTCAATCACCAGAAGTTACAAGGTTGGAGATTCCGACGCACACGTAGAGAAGTCCAACGCGCAAGACAGCACCTATCAACCCTCACGTCCGGCGACGACGTCGAGGTATTCTTATTTCGCTCGTTCAGAGGATTTTTCGGCAGTCTTGAAGGAACGGGCTCGCCGGCGGGAGGCTCAGAGGGTGCCGGCATTCCAGCGGATATCTTATAGGGTTCACGCTAGTGAAGAGGTCGAAATACCTCTACCCCGCCTAGCTGCGCCTCTTCTTTTAGACACAGACTTGGCGAGGCTGAGGCCACTCCTTTCTCTTTGGAGATAGAAACAACACCGCTTCCGACAGGCTTCCACCAGCCAAAGTTCACGCTCTACGACGGAAAAACCGATCCATATATGCATATAAGCCACTTCCGACAGGTCATGGCCGGACATAGGCGAAATGACGCTCTCATGTGCCTTATTTTCCCGTCAAGTTTGGGCGAGCTGCGCTTGAAATGGTTCGAGAGGTTGCCGGAGGGAAGCATCGAAAGGTGGCAACAGATGGCGGAGGCCTTCGTAACACATTTCAAGACCAACACCAAAACGCCAAAGGAAGTTGACCGCCTTCTCAGTGTCAAGATGGAGCCGAGCGACACACTCAAGGCATACAACTCCAGATATTGGGAAACTTTCAATGAGATCTTGGATTGCCCAGTCAACCTGGCAATCACTCAGTATAAGCGGGGTTTCCCAGTCGGACATAGGCTATGGGACTCGCTTACTATGCACTAGCCGACATCCATGGGCCAATTAATGCAGCGCATCAACGAGCACATCTGAGTAGAAGATGATGAGGTAGCGTCTACTGCGAAGGCAACTCCGGTAGCAACAGACAAAAAGTTGGCTGGCAAGGTGCACGCGGTTGGACAGGAGGCCAACCGCTCAAATGATCGCGCCGAGGAATCTGACTAAGGTTCAAATCGTCGAAACCGGGGTAGGGGTCAACGGAATGATCGAGATGAATACCCCCGCGACGACATAGCTGATGCGAATAGAAGGTTGAAAGCCAGGACAGGAATCACCACGGTCTTTAAGATTCTAATTTATCACATACTAAGTGAAATCCGTGACGAGGATTATGTCTGGTTTCCTGCTAAGTTAGGCAATGTGCAGAAGGGTTTCAATCCACGGTACCGCTGCACATTTCATGGGAGAGCGGACAGGACAGAGGATTGCTTGCCTCTGAAGCAACACTTGGAGGAGCTAGTCGCAGCTGGACACTTGGACCTTTACGTTGATGGGGGTGTTAAAGCCGCGCTTCCTGCTCCAGTTGATCCGCATGGACCGGATGACTTAGAGGCACCCCCTCAGGGCATTGTTAATGTGATCCAAGACATTGTGGAACCGGCGCGTGTATGTGAACTCCGAGGTATGATCAAGAAAACGGAGCACATGAGGGAAGTTTTGTCGGTCCAGCCCGCGATCAAAAGGGGCAAGACCGAAGAAAAAGACGTGATCAGTTTCTCCACAAGGGACCTAGTGCGCATTCAGACGCCGCACAACGATGCCTTAGTGGTCACACTCCGCGTCAAAGAATTCGATGTCAAGCGCATCTTGATCGATCAGGGAAGCTCGGTCGAGATCATGTATTATGACGCATTCAAATAGCTCAAGCTCCGGGATACAGACTTGGCTCCGGCAACTTCGCCACTAGTTGGTTTCAACTCACAATCGGAGTGGCCTTTGGGAAAGATTATCCTGCCGGTCAAAGCGGGATCCGTGGTCAAGCAAGTGGAGTTCTGGGTATTGTAAGTGCCGTCCACATACAACTTGATCCTTGGAAGGGGATAGCTTCACGCTATGCAGGCCGTAGCGTCGACCTACCACCAGGTGATGAGATTCCCTTCGGCTATGGGGGCAATCGAAGAAGTTTGGGGCGATCAAGTCATGTCAAAGCAATGCTTCGTGGTGGTCAATGGGAGCCGAGCTGCCAAAGGCTTCGTCCAAATGATTGAGGGACCGAAAGACCGGAGAGTCCTTGACGATGTGGGCACCAAGGCTGAGGACAAGGCCGTTGAAGAATTGGTGGAGGTTCGGATTGACACAGAAAGTCCAAACAAGTTCTTCTTGCTCGGTTCAAGCCTTACTGCCCAAGAAAGAACCGATATGGTGGAATTCTTGATGGCAAACATCAAAGTCTTCGCATGGTCGCCTTACGACATGCCCGGCATCGATCCGAGTTTCATTTGCCATCACCTGAATGTTTTCTCCAGCGCAAAGCCGGTCATTCAGAGAACGAGGAGATCGGTGTTGCATCACGCCGAGGTAGTTGCGGAATAGGTGAAGAACTTGCTTGAGGCACGAGCTATTCAGGAAGTGCACTATCCTCGGTGGATTTCAAACACAGTCGTTGTACCCAAGAAGAATGGGAAGTGGCGAGTTTGTGTCGACTACAAGACCGTCAACCGAGCTTGCCCTAAAGACAGCTTTCCACTGCCCAGAATAGACCAGCTTATGGACTTGACAGCTGGACATAACAGGCTCAGTTTCCTGGATGCCTACCACGATTATCATCAGATTGCCATGCATGGCCCCGACCGCGAGATCACCTCCTTCACTACACCGAGGGGACTCTTCTGCTACCGAGTCATGCCTTTTGGTTTGAAGAACGCCAGGGCAACTTTTCAAAGGATGGTGACCAAGATGTTTGCTCCTCTGCTAGGCCGGACAATGGAGGCTTATATAGATGATATGGTGGTTAAGAGCCGACATCAAGCAGACCACTTGTCCGACTTGGTCGAGATGTTCGCCATTCTCAAACAACACAAGTTACGCCTGAATGCGTCTAAGTGTACCTTTGGCGTAGGATCCAGAAAATTCTTAGGTTTCCTAGTAACAAACCGAGGCATCGAAGCAGACCCCACACAGATCAGAACCATACAAGAATTAAAGCAGCCTAGGTCGGCTAAGGACGTGCAGTATCTGGCCGGAATGGCCGTCGCGCTTAACCGATTTATAAGCTAGTCATCAGATCGCTGCCGTCCTTTCTTTCAAGCTCTGAAATCAAAGTTCTCATGGGATGAAGAATGTGACCGGGCTTTGGCCGAGCTCAAGGAGTATCTGTCTTCAGCGCCCCTGCTGGTCACACCGAAACCTGGCGAAGGACTCTACCTTTATCTGGCCGTTTCTCAGCACGTTGTCAGTGCGGTGCTTGTCCGGTCAGAAGGAATCAGGCACCTTCCCATCTTCTACGTCAGCAAAACCTTGCTACCAGCAGAGTCGAGATACTTGCCGCTGGAAAAACTTGCGTTGGCATTGATAATGGCCTCTAGGAAGTTGGCGCACTACTTCCATGCTCATACCATCATCGTTTTGAATGAGTTCCCCCTTAAAGCTTTGTTCGAACGGGCGGATTTCTCCGGTCAAATTCTCAAATGGGCGGTCGAATTGAAACAGTTTGACATCAAGTTTCAGCCACACACTGCCATAAAAGCCCAGACATTGGCCGACTTTGTTGCTGAATTCTCACTTAGAACTCATCCGGTATGCCCAGTGGATATTGTCGCGGCATATGAGGAGGTGAATGCAGGCTCGACCGAAATAACATAGCTTGGTGATGTTGGCGACGCGGACATTGCGCGCCCCGCCGAAGAACCTTCAGCTAGTACGACACTTCTGCCCGGCGATGCGTCGACGGAGTTGGGTATCATCGACCAACCTGCTCTGGCCGGTGCCGCATCAGCAAGGGGGGAGGCAGTGGAACCAATCAGCATAGAACCTGAAGCTAAACAGCCGAGCTACCGCGGCAACATCAATCTTCAGGCCTCCCAGGACCTTTGAGAATGTTGGAAGCTCTTTGTGGGGGAAATGTGGAAACTTTTTGTTGATGGGGCTTCTAACCGCCACGGTGCCGGGCTGGGCATCGTTCTGATTTCGCCAGACGGACTGACCATCGAACACTTTATCACCCTTGGATTTCCTGCATCAAACAATGAGGCTGAGTACGAGGCATTTTTGGCTGGGCTTAAGAGCGCGCTTCAGATGCAAGCATCCAAGCTAATGGTTTACAGTGATTCCCAGCTTGTGGTTAACCAAGTTTCTGGGGTTTATGAAGCAAAGGATGACAGAATGGTGAAGTACCAAGCTCTGGTCAAAGACCACATCAAGCGATTCTAGGCGATAAGGGTCCAACAGATTGGCCGTGAAGAAAACGGCCGCGCAGACGAATTAGTCGGCCTTGCTTCCATGGTCGATAACACATCCCCCAGCCCTCTCCTGATTGAGTTCTTGCCGAGGCCCAACATTGAGGAAACTGGGCAGACAGAAGTACTCTGCGCTGAGCTAGGTCCTTCTTGGATGGACCCTATTATCCTCTTTCTCAGAGAACGGACCCTTCCAGCCGACAAGAAGGAAGCACATAAAGTTCGGGTCAAGTCAGAGCAGTTTTGGCTCTCTCCATCAGGCGCTTTATACAAGAATTCTTTCACCGGTTCCTATTTAAAGTGTGTACACCCAAGCAGCGTGGAAGCCTTCCTGTACGAAATCCACAAAGGCATTTGTGGTAGTCACATAGGGGGTAGATCTCTCGCCTACCGGGCTATCTCGCAGGGATACTGGTGGCCGTGCATGCAGGCAGACGCGCATAAGTATGTTCGCAAATGTGAGAAGTGCTAGAAATTTGCCCACCAAATCCACCAGCTGGCCAGGGAACTTCTTCCCCTCACCAGCCCTTGGCCCTTTGCGATGTGGGGGCTAAATATAGTGGGACCACTCCCAACGGCACCAGGCAACCGGAAGTTCTTTATCGCGGCTACAGACTACTTCACCAAATGGATTGAAGCCGAGCCTTTGGCGACAATCAAGGAGAAAGACGTCAAACGGTTTGTCTGGCAGAATGTAGTAACGCGGTTTGGCATCTCCAAAATTCTAATCTCTGATAACGGCACTCAATTTGACGGCCGCCTATTCAGAGGATTTTGTGAAGACTTGAAGATTGAATTCTACAACTCTACCCTGGCTTATCCATAGTTTAACGGTCAAGCCGAAGCATCAAACAAGACCATTCTTGATGGGTTGAAGAAAAGGCTTGAGAAAGCCAAGGGAAAATGGGCCGAGGAACTCCCAAGCGTTCTTTAGGCATACCGAACGACCCCGCGGTGATCTACCAGGGAATCGCCTTTTGCCTTGGCATATGGCATGGAGGCGGTCATCCCCTTGGAAGTCGGTTTGCCTACCCTCCGCAGTGAAAGTTTTGAGCCCGAGCTGAACGCCAAGGCCATTGCCCTGAAATTGGACCTAGTAGAAGAACGCTGGGAAAAGGCTCTCATCCATGTGGCCGCCTACCAACAAGAGCTTTCAAGAAAATACAACAAAACGGTGCACTCCAGACCGTTCAAAGTGGGCGACTGGGTTTTGAGGAAGGTCATGGGCAACACTCTGGTGCCAGGTGAAGGCAAACTAGGGGCAAATGGGGAAGGACCCTACAAGATAACCGATCTGGCGGGCAAGGGAGCATACCACTTGGAGGACTTGAAGGGAAGAGGAATATCCCGGCCATGGAATGCGGCCAATCTCAAACTGTACTATTTTTAGCTTTTGTTTTCTTTTTGTGCAAAGGAATTTTTGCCTTACACTTTAGAATGTAATATTCTTTTTGTCAATATATAGAAGTGTCTCATCTTTGCCTTAGCATTCTGATTGTTGCTTTTTAATTTTGAGCCTCTCAACCGGGATGTTTTACACCGGTTTAATGAGTTAATGTTTTGCTCAACTTTGTGATTCTCAACCGAGATGTTTATTCTGGTTGAATGAGTTAATGTCTTGCTCAACTTTGTGATTCTCAACCGAGATGTTTATTCCGGTTGAATGAGTTGATGTCTTAATTAACTTTGAGATTCTCAGCCGAGATGTTTATTCCGGTTGAATGGGTTGATGTCTTGGTCAACTTTGAGATTCTCAACCGAGATGTTTATTCCAGTTGAATGAGTTGATGTTTTGCTCAACTTTGAGTTTCTCAACGGAGATGTTTATTCCGGTTGAATGAGCTGATGTTTTGCTAAACTTTGAGTTTCTCAACCGAGATGTTTACTCTGGTTGAATGAGTTTATGGTTTGCTCAACTTTGAGATTTCAACCGAGATGTTTTACTCTGGTTGACTAGGTTGATTATTTGTTCAACTTTCGTGGAGCTTTATTCTGGCTGACTAAGACCGAGATGACTTTTCCGGTTAAACAAGTTAAACAAGATGATTAGTTTTGCCAAGGTATTTTGTCCGGCTGAAGTTATTTAGCTTGAAGATCGTGCAAACACTTGAAGGAAATTGAATTTTTTCATTGATGTGCAAAATAATTACAAGATGGGAGTAGCTAGCCCGGTTACATGTACAAACAAAAGGAAAAAAAACAAAGAAAACTAAGCTAGGGGGAAAGGTCAGTGAATTCGTCCCCGGTTGCGGCCTCCAGGTCGACCGTGGTTGTGGTCTCCTGGGCGCCGGTCTTCTCTTGGCCGGCCAAATTTGGGCGGTTGTCAGCCTCCGCATCCTCATCGGCGTCTTCAGCCTCGTCTTCCTCGGCCTCAGCTTGCAGCGCGCTGAAGATGTCGTTCGTGTAGGGCACGAGATAGGTCGTACGAAGGTAGCTGGAGGAGAAGCAAACACGTCGGTATCAGGTCCTTGGCCGAGCTATTCACAAGCAGTCTTCCAGCCCGCCTTGAAGAAGATGTCTTGGGTGGCATGGACCTGTTTTGTGTAGTTGTCCTCGGCCTCCTTGAAGCCGGCATTATTTGCATCCTCCAGCTCCTTCTTTCTTGCTTGCTTCAACACCTTGAGCTCGGCCTTGAGCACATCCCTCTCTTGCTCGGCAATGCCAAGCTGTCGAGCAACCTTGAATTGTCGGAGTTTGCCATTTCCAGCGAAGCTTTGAACCGACCGAGCTCGGCTTGAAGGTGTTCCACCTGGTTGGTAGAGTCGCTGGCCTTCTGCCGGAGTCAGTGAATGCGCTCCATGACCAAGTGTTGCTTCTGGATGGCCTGCAAGAAGAAGGTTTGATTAGAAAGAAAACCGAGCGAACACTTGGAAAATTTTATGGCAAAACGTGTAAAGTTCTTACCTTGGTCATGGACTTGACCGAGGATTCCACCAACTGGGTGTCTGGCACATGGTCGCTGCCGACCACGTTGCTCGGTAGAAGGAGGGCTTTGCTGAGATCAAAGGCGAGAAGATGTTCCTTGTCTCCTTTAACAGAAGCTGTCGCCGGGATCTCTTTACCCCGGTGCTTGAGTTGGGGCCTCCACGGTGGAGTTGGGTCAGTTATCACAGCAGGTTGCTCAGTGTTGAGCTCGGTAACAAGCTCGGCTGAAGGGTCTGCACGTGGCCTTTTGCCAGCCCGGCGGGTGTCTTGGCTGGATTGCCCGGCGCGCGGGAGACGCCAATGCAACCACGACTTTGCTGGATTGCCCGACAGCAGTAGAGCGGGTTGTGATGCTCGGTATTTCGGTGGAGGTGGCTGTGATCAGGTTCTTGATGCGGCTTCTCTTGGCTATCTCTTCTGCTTCGGTCAGACAGATAAATGAAACGTCAGGAAGTGTAGGATCTGGAGGCGGAGATGGAGCGTAGAGAAAGTCTGTGACCTTACTCCGGCGTGGAGCTGAATACCGGTATGTTGGTGTGTAACCGAGGAGGTCGTGGCAGTCTCGGTTGCTGTAGCGGAGTAGGGTTCTGATGGCTGCTTCGTTGGGATAACGGTAGTTGGCTTGCAAAGCGTCAATTGCTGCAAAGGAAAGAAGAAAAAATGCTAAGTACAGAATAGCTAAGAAAGATAAATTGACCGAGCAAGTGGCACGACTTACATGTTAAACCGAAGTTCTTGCTAATGAACTAGCCCGGCACGTCGGCTGTTTCGTAGTTGCCGGACACCCAGAAAAAGTCATCATCGTGCAAGTCCTTGTCCGGGGTGCCGGTCACTATCTTTTCTTTGCCCGGTCTGATCTTTAAATAGTAGGCGAGGCCATCGCCTGTGTGCCCTAGGGTGTATTGGCGGAGTATCTCGGCTAGTCCTAGGTTGGTTCCTAGTCAATTGTTTAGCTCGTGGACCCCGTTAATTATTCTATAAGTGTTGGTTGAAACCTAGGTTGGAGCTAGCCCGGTACGCCGCAAGAATTCGCAAAGCAGCGGGTTGATCGAGAAGCGAAGGCCACCTTCTATGATGGAAAGCACGGTGAAGGGGCACTGGTCGAATCTGCCCCCAAGAGGTCGTTTCCTTGGCACCGAGCTCAAGGTGAACGTCGTCGGGGATACCGTACTCTTCCCGGAACGCGGCCAGAGCAACCGGCGTATCAACCAAGAAGCGGTATCGCCCCATGTGTGACCGGCTGGTCTTAGCTCGGCTGAGGTGGTTTAGCACAAACTCTTGTTTGAAGGCTTCTTGGTCTTTGAGAGCCTCGATGTTGGTATATGGTCCCCTTGGACTCTGCAGGAAAATGAGGGTAAGTGTAAGTGGAAGCGCGGTCGCGCAAAACGAACTTGACTTTAGCTCGGTCATGTTGAGTGCCAGACCACCTCGGTCAAGAATGTGAATTCAGGAGCTCGACCGGTCAAGCGGACCAGATATTAGCCCGGTTGACCGGTCAAGTATTATGCCTACTTCGGTTTCCACAGAAGTTTTTGCAAACTTGCAATTTGCCCGGTTGGTATGTTTTTTGGGATCAAAAGGGGACCTGAAGCCCGGTCCGCTCCAGATCTACATGTGTTCATGTGTTCATCGTTGGAACTGAAGAACATCGAAGAGAATAGAGGCATGAGAGGGTTTTGGGGGGTATATCCTAAAACCTACGGATTTAGTGCCCTAAAACGTGAAATACCAAATGAAATAGTAATAAAGGGCTCGAAGGACTTACCAGGAAGGGGGTTGAATTTAAGTCTTCACGCACGAGCGGAGAAGAAGAACAAGAATGGAGGACAAGCACTGGAGCTCTGGAATGTCGAAGGTTCGAGGGAAGTCAGTAAGAATGGAATGAAGGAGGATATGGCGTGTTTGTAGCGGTGAAGAACCGCTAAAAATTTGAATATGAAGGGACGTGAGGGTTGGCTGCTCGAGGCCAATCGATGCGCGACACGTGTCATGATGGCGGCAGCGTTAGTACTGAAGAGACAGGATGGCAAATCGAGGTGTCGACAGGGCTAGTTTTGAAGACATATAGGTCAACTAGCCCCGTCACCATCTTGCAAACTTAGGACCGAGGAAGAGTTACCCCGATCAGAACAGATAATCCCAGTCACGCTTGCAGACGGAATTAAGGGGCAATTGAGAGGGAAATTTATGAGCCGGATTGGGGCCGTGGTAATGACCGGGCAGATTATGGGCCGAACATGTTGTAGGCCATGGTAGCTTGGGCTTAGCCGGACAGGGTTGTGCTCGGTAATGGCTCAGGACCATGCTAGGACTGAGCTACTGGCTTGTTTATGTGGGAACCGAGCTAATGGGTAATTCGGCCGAGATAATGGAAGCCGGTCCTGTTCCCGTGGTTGGCGCTTCTAGCCCGGCTGGAAAGGTCTTCCGTTTACCAGCTCGACCAGTCTTCAGCTCAACTATGCTGGAATGTAACCGAGCTTGGTCGTCGTTGAGCTCGGCGAGCGGAGCACTCTAGCTTGTTGTGTAACACGGCCGTTGGCAGTCGAGATAAAGCAGCCCGGATGCCGAGATCCCGGTAGTGTGGGCTGGCAGTTTGGTTAGGTGATGATCAGCTAGATTTGTGCTGATAGATGGGATAGTTGCACCACGTGTCGAGAGACTAATGGGAGTAGATTTGGGCGCAGAAGGTATATAAGCGAGTCTGCGCCCCCATTCCTGGACAGATGAACATTTGGTGAGATGTACACTTACACTCAACTCTCTCCTCTCTAGCTATCCCTCTGTGCGTGTGCTAACTTGATCGTCGGAGGGGTTTTCCGGCCACACACCACCGGATAGCTCACCGCCGTTATGTTCGCAGGTCAATCGGACAGACAGGAGCTTGGAAGAAAGGAGTACGGGCTTGCCTGAATATTTGCTCCCTGCACACATTGCTTCTCAATCATTCTAAATTCTTTTCTTTAGTTTGTTTGGGGTTTTTTTTTTAAATTTTTTATATATTTCTTTTTATTTATTTATTTATTTTTTTATATATCAATGTAATAAGGATAGAAAAAACAGAATTATGAATGAGTATATTCATAAATGAACAGAAGTAATACTGATAAAAGATAAGTGGAAAGAGAATAAATTGAGATAATTTGATCATATACAACAGAAGTAGTGAAGAGATGTGATATAGTGGCGATAGATGAAAGTGTTAGGAGAGAGGGCAGACCTAGATTAACATAGATTAGTATAGTAAATAAAGATGTAAATTTTCTTAATTTGACTAACAGTGTTAAGAGAAAGGGCAGACCTAGATTAATATGGATTAGCATAGTAAATAAAGATGTAAATCTTTTTAATTTGACTAATTATATGGCTGTTGATAGAGTCAAATGAAAAAGAATGATTTACGTAAATAATCTCATCTGATGAAACTTAAGGCTTGATTTGATTTGATTTATCAATGTAATAAGAGTAAATCAACAAATGAAAAATTCCATCAATGGCATTTTCCCGCCTGGCCTTCAGTTGCCTATCGCAGCCAACGTCTTACTTTTATGGGCATTTCTATATGGGCCCATTTTTTTAAGGCTCCATCAGCCCAATAAAGTTTCTTCACCCGAAGCCCAAAGTATTGGCATAGGCCCATATCACAATGTTGATAAATTTTGTGAAAAAAATATAATAAATTAAAAATACACTACTGAGGTTTTCTTAAAATTTAAATTGTTCTATATGATTTTAAAATTTATATCTCACTTTTTTAAGTTTTTATTTTCATTACAGATGAACCCTTTTATTAATAAATTACCAAATTAATCAGTATGTTTGGTTTGAGTTTTTTGAATTAAATTTTTTAAAAATTAAGTTTTTTGATTTTCGTGTTTTTTGTTTTTAGTGAATATTTTTAAAATTTCAAACATTTTTTTTTTACTTTTTTAAATGTACCTTACTTAGATGTATCTAAAGAATAAAAAAATTGTGAAAAAATATTTTTAAAAATTAATAAATACATAAAAATACAAAACTGTACTGAATTCTCGTTTTTTTTTTTATATTTTGGTATTTAGTGAATTTTTAAAAGTTTTTTTAATTTTTTTTTTTTACTTTTTAGGTATATTTATGTTAGGCATGTCTAAAATTTAAAAAAATTGCTCAAAATATTAAAAAAATTCACTAAAAACAAAAAAAACAAAAAATAAGAAAGTAAAATTTTCTGAAAAGTGTTTTTGAAAAATGATAATTAACCAAGCATAGTGAATAGTTTTTAATGATATTAGAAATATATTTAAATTATCAATTCAGATAATTTTACTATTGTATAGAAAAATAGTTAGAATTTTTTTTTTGTTAATTTTGTTAAAAAAATATCATTACAAGGGGTATTTGTAATTTCTAAAATTACAGAGAGTAATTTGTATTTTAAGTAAACTTTGGGGGGTGCATTTGTAATTTACCTATATAAAAATTATGAATTTACAAATTTTAAGAAGCTAAATTTTTTGATCACGTAGGCAGTGTTATTGTACCCTCAAATTTTGTACAATTAAGACCTGGTTTGGGATATCCAAAAAAATTCAAGAAGTCAAAAAGTTACTAAAAAGTTAAAAAATTATCAATATTCACAAAAATAAAATAAAATAAAATAAAAATTTACACACAATTTATTACAACTCACAATTTGACGTTGCACAGGCTGTTGCTGAGTTTTGTGGAAAAATTGTACAGGCGGGGTGCACAAATAACACAGTGTTGTTCGGCCCGTGGAGGCTCATCACGGGTCCCGTTTTGATAATCTAGAACTTGTCGAGTACTAATGTCTGTAAAAAATCACTTTAATTGGATATCGCTAACTATATGATCAAATCAGTTTTGTATAAAAAAAAATGAATGGTGTTATAGTTAACGGTTGAAAAAAAAACTATTCCGATCAGATAGCTATCGATATCCGATCAATGTGATTGTTCACTGCCGTATAGTAGTTGACAAGTTCTATACATTGAACGGTTCATATTATCAAAACGGGACCCGTGATGGCCCCTATGGGCGAAACAACACCGTCCAATGCAATGCCCAAAAAGTAGGCAACCATTTCTTAGCATCAATTCAGTCTACGCAGACAGTACGGCTGTACTGCCTACTGTCCTTATCTTATTCTACACACTAATTTATACAATTTTTTAATACACATTTTTTCGTAAAAAGTTAAAAAGTTAACCCAAACAACCTTTTTTTTGCCTCAACTTTTTAATCCAAAAAGTAAAAAAGTGTACTTATTTAGAACACCCCAAATAACTCCTAAATCTTCGTCATATAAAAATGGAAGATTCTATTTTTACATAAAAATCTCTCAAATAAGAATTAATTTTTATGAGTTTTTACGTAAAGAAGTATAAAAAAAAAATAAACATAATAAATTGACTTTTTGTAATAATTTTTTTTACTTTCTAGCAAATTTTGCCAATTCCCAAGTAATACCTAAAATCACTCTAGGAAAAATTACTATAGAATATTCAAATGTACTCAATTATGTAAAACTTAATTTACTTGTCATGTCATGGTAGGTGAATTGTGAAAGAAAAATGATTTGTCCCCCTAAAAATATCTCTCCTAATCCCCCTAATGTCTAAAATGACGTCGTTTTGGGCAATTTTTTTTTTTTGTTTTTTTTTTTTTTTGGCCTTGGTTTGAAATTTAGGGGGATTAGGGGGCTAAAAATTAGGGGATGTAGCAAGGCCCAATTGTGAAATTAAAATTACGAGTTCATAGCATTTCTCTTAAAAAAAATTAAAATTTCGAAAATGTTAACCCAATACATGCATTGTACTTGTTCATTCATACAACACAAATAATCTCTGCTAATCAATATCACCCGCAAAATTCAAAATTGCAAACGTGATCCATAAATTCTTGCTAAATACTATCCATAAATCCAACAGTAATACACAAGAACTCAAACAAAACATCCTTAAAAAGTCATACACATCCATCAAAAGTACCAAAAAAATAAAATAATAATAATAATAATTAAATAAAAGCACAATCATCCATTATGAAATCAAAGCATGTGTGGTCTGGTCTATCCATCAAGAAATCTGAGCATTTGAGTGTATCCGTCTCCAATCTGTGAAACAAATTAAACAAAACAATCTAAAACAAAAAATATAAATATTGAGGTCATTTGAAATTTCAATACTTCATGAATACACAATCTCGGAGAGAGTTTAGTCAGACATTTGGATCAGCCTACATAGCATGACTGAAAACTAAAATTCGATAAAGTATATATCCGAGTTTATTTCCTAAGAATGCAGCTTGGATACACAATATATTTGTAGTCCTCAAAATGTGTTTTGTAGTCTTCTAATTTTTTATTTTGCCAATTCCATTCATAAATTTTCAAATTTGAGTTAAATTGACTCAATTTCATTAATAAATATTATTTACGGTCCCTAAAGTACGTGTTATGTGTCACATTGGTCTTTAAAGTTTTACTTTTGTCAAATAATACTTAAAACACTTTTAGGATACACTTTGTGATCCTCATTAGCGTTTACTGATCAAAGTGACAAAATTAAAAAATTTGGCACCGAACGAATAGCTTAGAGACCATAGGTGTATTTTATTATGATTTTGTATACAAAACGATGTAAAAGTATTAGAATTTATCGTTTTAAAGAAAAGTGCTCATTTAAATGATTTTTAGTAATAGAAATCTCATTGCCACAACATTTTAGTAACAAATTCAGTTGAGGTTGAACTAATTTGTCTCAAATTGACAATTTTGCTGATAAGTTTGACTAAATTGAAATTTGAAAAGAATCAAAGTCAAAAGTCGTACCCATTATTCATGTTGGACTGGCAATTCTAGCTCTTCTTCCTGGTCCTTCTGTTCCAAGAAGATTGTTCCTGATCAAATGCAACTGACTTAGAACATCTTTAATGTCCATTCGATCTCTCAGCAACTCCTCTGAACATGCAACTCCAACTCTAATTACTGAAATCAAGCACTCCTCAATTTTTTCACTGCTACCAATTGCAATAGCATGGCTCTGAATCTCACTTTGAGTGTTGTTGTTGTTGTTATAACTAGAGCTCGCTTCCCCCTCTTGTCCTTGTTGAAGCAGATTTGGATCAACAATTCGCGCGACTTGTTCAGGCAAAGCCATTTTAGCAAAGTTATGGAGATTTAGACCTTCACTGAACATGTTATCGGTGGGTCTCTTCCCTGTAAACATTTCCAATAAGAGGATGCCATAACTGTACACGTCCCCAAATGTCGACACCTCATTTCCCATACCATACTCTGCAAAATCAAGCACCTCACATGATAAATACAATTGACAAGAAGCTTGACCAGAAGCATATCAATGAATATGTAATGAGAAGGCTAGTGCACCTCGGTCAGGCTCACCCGGAATATCTAAATTTTTTGCATAAATGATTTACTCAGTAGACCTTAGAAGGTTAATAATTCGAACCACAGAGGTGAGTCACACGTAGAAAAGCAAACTTGAAACAGATTAGTAGTTTATGGTTCAACTCAATTCATGCCATTTTAGTATCTATTAACCAAACCAAAACCTCATCATCATGTCTGCGATTAGGTTTTGACGGTTCAAATATATACAAAGAGACAATCACATTGTATGTTTTCTTTTCTGCTTTACAAGTACCCTTTTATGAGCCACTTGGCCTATTTATAGAATAATAATACAATATGATTTGTACATACAATATTTGAAAGAAAAAATAAATAAACATACCAAAGTTCCAGTAAATTTTAGAGGATGTGGAACGGAAAGCACAAAAAATGATTGTATGCAAGCTACTAATCAGTTAAGAATCTGATTTGTTCTTAAGTTTCTTATTTTTGTGGGTATTTGTTTTTTTGTTTTTTTTGTTTTGGCAAGTAAAAAGATTCAAGTTTATAAGTTGTTGATATAATTGGTGTATTATAGGTTTAGTGAATAAAAGACCAAATGCAGAAAACAAAAAAAAAAAAAAAAGAAAAAAAAAAGAAGATTTTCCTGAGAATGAGAGGAGTAAACATTAAAAAAATAAAATAAAATAAGAGACAAATTTACCTGGAGCAACATAACCAATAGATCCTCTTATGCCAATAGAACTTGATTGATTTCCGCAAGAGTTGTTGTAGGTGGCTTCTGAAAGCAATCTCGCTAACCCAAAATCACCTACATGTCCATTCATTTCAATGTCCAAAAGAACATTACTTGGCTTTAAATCACAATGAACGATTGTTTCTTGGCAACGATGGTGTAGATAATCAAGTGCAGAAGCAACATCGATTGCAATATTTAATCTCTGTGGAAGACTCAAATTTCTTGACTCCCTTTGCTCCTCACCTTCATTTTCCTTTGAATACAACCACTCCTCTAAGCTCCCATTGACCATGAACTCATAAACTAGAGCTTTGAAATCATTACCATTATAATCAACACCCGAACATACAGTGAGTACCTTGACAAGATTGCGATGCTTAATGCATCTCAAGGCCTCACACTCAGCAATGAAACTCTTGGAAGCTCCACGAAATTGAATGTTAAGTACTTTCACAGCAACAACTGGTCCATCTTGCTCAAGAATTCCCTTATACACGGAACTAAAACTACCCCCACCAATCAAATTGGCATGTGAGAACCCATTAGTAGCTTTAAGTAGACTTTGGTAGGACACCCTCATTCGAAACACCTTTGGAAATCTGTCAGCTAAAAACATGGAAGAAGGTATTTTTTTTGACTTCCTAGACCAAGTAAAGAATAGGAAAGAGAGCACGAAAATTAGTCCTAAAATCCCAAAAGCTATGAGGATTTTTAGTTTCAAGGTAAGACTTGATTTTTTCATTTTCGACCCTTGGGAGTTACAACTAGGAAGTTGTAATTCAAGAATACCCCCACAAAGTTTGTTGTTTCCTTTAACTGAAACTACAGTCGCATTCTTAAAGAGGCCTGTTGTTGGCACCACACCTTCGAAATCATTAAACGATAGATTTAGATTCTCCAAGAATACAAAGCTCTCCAAGTAGTTTGGGATTTGGCCTGATAAATTATTGTGAGAAAGATCTAATACTCGAATACCTCTCAAAGAACTCAAAGACGAAGGAAGGATCCCTCTGAAGTTGTTGCTCGCCATTTTTAGGCTTTCCAATTTCACGCAGCTACCAAGAGTGCTTGGAATTACCCCAGACAACCTATTGCCAGAAACATCCAATGTTTCTATGTTTTTTAAATTTCCGATTTCCATGGGAAGGGAACCAATCAAATGATTTTGAGATAAATTTAGTTCCAGCAATGATGACAGACTAATAACTTCCCAGGGAATTGTGCCGCCAAGATTGTTTCGAGCTAGACGTAGTGTTTCCAATTTTTGGCATTTCCCAAGACTTGTGGGGATGCTGCCACGAAAATTATTTGCACTTAAATGAAGTTTATATAAGAAAGATAAATTTCCCAAAACCAGTGGGATCTCCCCTGATAATTCATTAGATGTGAGAAACAAAATCTGCAGCTTTTGAAGTTTTGCTATATCGGCTGGAATGTTTCCCTCGAGTTTATTGCCAAACAGTTCAATATCCTCCAAATTGACTAAATTCCCTATCCCAATTGGGATGTTTCCAGATAATTTGTTTCCGTCTAGGTACAGAATTGCAAGATTGGTAGATAAATTGCTAATGGATTCAGGCAACATCCCTCCGAAATTGTTCCCGTTTAGGGCAAGAAAATACAAGTCTGAGGCATTGGTCAAAGAAGAGAGAAAGTTCAAGTCATCAGCTTCACCAGTTCCAAGACTATTCGCAGTAAAGCTTAAAAACAAAAGATTCTGCAACTTCTCAAGCGGGGGCACTTTCCCTGTAAACTTATTCGTTGTAAGCTGAAGAAATTCAAGTTTGGAGGCATTGGATATTGAAGAAGGAATGGATCCAGTAAATTGGTTAAAAGCGATGCTAAAGAATTGGAGGTTAGGAAAAGTAATTCCCAAATCCCAGGGAAGACTCCCTTGAATATGGTTATCTGCCAAGTCAAACTGGATGATAGAAGAGATATTAAAGATTGAAGAAGGAAGGGTACCAAACAACCTGTTCACCCCCAATGCAAGATTTTTTAGGTTTGTCAATCTACCTAGACTATCTGGGATGCTCCCACTAATACTATTTTCGGCTGCAACAAAACTATGAAGAATTGATAGATTTCCCAAAGAAGAAGGAACATCTCCTCTAAGATTGTTTTCGTCAACATAGATTTGCTCAAGCTCAGACAACGAACCGAGCTCCTCAGGAATCTTTCCTACAAGACTATTGTTAGTTAAAGACAAGAAATAGAGTTTAAAGCAAGCAGATATATTGACAGGAATTTCCCCACTAATAGAATTGTTGTCCAGCCACAAGACTTCAAATCTTGGCAAATTGCCTAGTTCTGGAGGGATTTTACCAGTGAAGATGTTGTTGGGCAACACTAGTGATCTTAGAAAGGTTAGATTTCCTATGTGAGGTGAAATAGGACCATTCAATCCTTCAGATGTCAAGTTCAATACAGTCACCCTCCGGTGTCGTCTGCCACATGTTATGCCATGCCACTGGCACAACTGGATCGACTCATTCCACGAGCTCAGAGCCCCGTTGGGATCTGATGTTATTTTCGCCTTGAATTCTAGCAGCGCTAGTCTATCCGTCTCATTTCCATGATGATCACCATGCACTAGTACTGCAGCGGCAGTGACAGTGTTAGCGAAGTCTAAAGCCAAACACAAGAGAAAAATAGCATTGATCATGTGAACAAAACACCAAACAAAATATAGGCTCATCTGGGTAATAATATTGTTTTACATAAATAAATAAAACTTTTTTTTTTTTTTTTGGCTGAGGTATTGAAATTTGGACAACTTTAAGTTTCTGGTTTTTCAACTTGGTGGATGCTTTTAATTTGTATCATACACAAAAGCTAAGAGAGTATATCTTTTTATAGCCTGGTTGAAGTAATAATGATTTTTTATTTTTTATTTTTGGAAAAATTTATTCTTTATTTTTAACAATATCAGGAGTGTAGTTATTTGTTTATAATAGGAATTTCACATTTATTAGCTATCTGAGGAAAATATGAGAATATCATCATGTAATGTGAACAAGGCATCACCGACAGACACCATATCACATTTTGATAGAATTTCCACAAAATTTCCAAAAGTCATTTTCTCACTATTGAGCAATCAGGTAAACTTTTGACTGAATGTGGGATTTGAGAAGGATGCTATGACAACCACAAAAAAAGAAAGAAAAAAAGAGAAAAAGAGAAAAAAAATGAAACGCGCTGTGACCCCACCGTTTTCCTGTTTAGTCCATTTGTAATGAATGGGTTTAGATGGAAAATATATATATATATATATATGGAATTCACATTTATTAAAAAAAATCGAATGGGTTTTGATTAATTAAAAAAAGAAAAAGTGAAATTGTATGAAAATTGAGTTTTACAATATTTTTATTTTCCTCAAAATCACTTCTTTGTAAAAATAAATTTTAAAAGCAAAACATAAGCACTTAAAACAAATTTCACTTCAATTATACAACTTGAAGCAATTATATAATACCAAAAAAAAAAAAAAAAACATTACATATTTATAATTGTAGCAACCAAATTAAATTAAAAATAAAAAGGTTGAAGCCAAACAGTAAATTAACCAAATTATGCAAATTCAATGTTGAATATCATTCTAAATCCAATTCCTTCACATATCGAATCATCCGAAATTTAAATTTCATAATTATTAAAATGAGAAAACAATATTATAGTCTCATCCCAATATTTCTAAAAAGCCAAAAATTTCAACAATGATAGAACAATTGTTCCATATTAATCAATTTTGTGGGAGAAGTTGTGAATTATTAAAGAAATGAATTTTTTTTTTTATCATTGTCCAAACATGACGAAGTCTCCATGGGAGTGTGCGTTATTGGATCAACTAAAATTCTTGAGAAAAATATATATAAGAAAATGTATTATAATAAAATTTATTGACTATTTTTTTTCAAATTTAAATATATTAAACACATGAGAAATTGGTGGACTATATGATGCTTGGGAAAACAAAAACGCCCACTTTTTTTTTTTTTTAAATTTTATGACTATAAAAAAAATAAATAATCTATTTTTAAAAATATATTTGTTTTCCATTTTTTCATAAACAAATATGATAAAATAAAAATATTATAATTATCGGATCAATCTAATATACATTGAAGACTTTACAAAATAAACGGTTCAATTTATCAAAACGAGACTCGTGATAAGTTTTACAAATTTCTCAAATTCTCTTAAGTTCAAATAAATTTTAAGAAGAGACATTTATTCATAAATTCCTCTTCACCTACTTATATTTCATTAAGTCCAAATTATTTTCTTATGTTCTAATAAGTCCTATGGGTGATATAATTACCAAAATACTTAATAATAATATTCATATTGATATTGCAAATATTTACACTGTAAAATATAAATATTTACATCACCAAGTTATTACGCGTTCAAAAAATATTTGTAAGGGTAAAATTATCCATAAAATATCTTAAATATGAGAATTAAAATTTGATGAATCAAATATGTAAATAATAAGACTTATTAAAGCATAAAAATATATTATGATCTAATTGAGATATAAGTACTTAAAAAATAATTTCTTAATAAATCCCCATTTAAGGGAGAAAAACTCAACCTAAATATATCTCAACGTAAGCTTTGGACTGGATGCGACTTGGTGACCATATTCACTCACGTCGTTTTGATAGAATTTCCACAAAATTTCCACGACTTATTTCCTTATCTTTGAATATTGATCAATTAAATATATTTCAAAGTAAACTCTTGACTGAATATGACTGATGAGATGACACACGGTTTTGTTACGTTACAGCCAAATTAGCATTGACAAAAATTAAAAAAGAATATATATATATATATATATATTTTAATTAGATATTCGAGTCAACTTATGCTTACCTTTACTAATCTCAAACAATCAACCTCACACCCACCATAAAAAAAAGTCACTTTTAGTTACTAAAATATTGATTGCCAATTGTCTGTTTTTTGGTCGCCAAAGCCATTCTGTGGCAAAAAATTTTGGTCACTACATTTGTCGCCAAAAACCTGTCGGGAAAGGTTTTGGAGGGTTTTACCGACTAAAAAACTTTTGGTCAGCAAAAAGTAAATCTTTAGCGACCAAAATTTTGGTCGCCAATAGTCAATTATATTTCTTTAAAATCATACATTCACCGACCAATATTTTAGTCGCCAATAGTCAAGGAATCGCCGACCAAATCTTTAGTCGCCAAAAGCTACAAAACGGCGACCAACATTTTTAGTCGCCAAAACTGCATCCGTAAAAAAAAAAAATTCATTGTTAAGCTTTGCATCCGCTCTAAATAAGTCTTGAACCACTAATCTCCCACACCATAAACCTTATGCACCACATACTTTCCACTACGCCTCTATAACACCACATGATTATATATGTAATATATATTATTTTTATAGTACATAGACCTGTATTAATATAAAAGTACATGTATAAAAATAATTATTTTTATTGACATAATTTATGTAAAAATAAATTATTTAGTAGCAAAATAAAAATAAAAATTTAACTTTATTTTGGTTGCCGAAGAGACTTTCGCGCTAAAAAAAGACCACTTTTCGCTACTAAACATATTTTTAGTTGCCAATTGTACACTTTTTGGCTACTAAAAAATGTTTTAGTCGGTAAAACCCTCATAATTGGCGATCAAACTTATAATTAGTCGCCAATTGTAGACTTTTTGGCTACTAAAATTTTTTTTAGTCAGCAAAAACTGTACTTTTGGCTACTAAAAATGTTTTAGTCGGTAAAACCCACATAATTGGCTACCAAAATTATAATTAGTCGCCAATTGTTGACTTTTTGGCTACTAAATTTTTTTTAGTCGGCAAAAGCTATGCTTTTGGCTACTAAAAATGTTTTAGTCGGTAAAACCCATACAATTGACGACCAAACTTATTTTTAGTCGCCAATTGCAGACTTTTGGCTACTAAATTTTTTTGGTCGCCAAAAAGCTTCACAATTGGCTACTAATGCTTTTTAGTCGCTGAAAGCTATACTTTCAGTGACCAAATTCTTTTTAGTCGGGAAATTTGGTCGCCGAATGTGTTTTTTCTTGTAGTGACCACTTATAAATGCTTTGTATGTATTGGCCTCTCTGTATAGACTGCTCCCAAGATGTTTATCAGAACTAGTGAGTATTAAACATAAAACTTGAACGGAGCACACCTCCAAGCAATTCACCATCAGTCCCATTACAGTTTGTGAAATCTCCGCCTTGACACATGAAGTCGGGGATAATGCGGTGGAATGCGGATCCCTTACGCTGTATTTGGTTGAGAGATTTGGGAAGAGATTTGAAAAGCAAAAGAGAATATGTGTGTGAAACTATTGGTACCACATTTTATTTTTCTGTCGATTGTGGCCTATTAATTATGGCCAAATTCGATTATGGTCTGTCGATTGAAATCATAGACTATTTTTAAACAATAACATTGGCCACATTTGTTGTGATTATTATTATTTCTGTCAACAGGCATGCTAATGTAGCATAACAGATGTGTTAAGGATGTGGTATGATGTGGCATGATGACATGTTAAATAGATAGTCAAAAAGTTAGCCATTGCAACCATTTGAAAAATAGTTGCTGATATCAAGGAGCCAAGACTAAGTGAAAACACAAAATCTACAAGTAGTTCCTATGGAGATGGGACATGGTTAAGTGGAATAAAGATCAAGGAAGATCATAGATTGATAGCTACAACATGAGGTGGTCAAGCAAGTATAAAAGGAGGACTTGAACAATGAAAAAGGAACCTGAACCCTCATTCACAAAACGTGATATCTAGCTAGGAGTAGTTTAGTTTAGCATTATTAGGAGTATATTAGTGATAGTTTTTTGCCAAAGTCCCTCACTTCTCTTCTTTCTATCGATTACTGTATTTTTCGTTTATTTGTTCTTGTTCAAGTTCGTGTAACTGATAGCAAGTGACAAATTGATTGAATAAATACATATTATTTTCTGTTTCAATCCTTCTTTATTTAATTACCTCCAGGAAAGTCCTTAATCTGTTTAAGGCATAGAACTTAACCACAAATTTTGATCTTTTCATGTTTATTTTAAATCTGTTCAAGTCTGTCGATCAATCACTGTCGATTAGGCTTGAACCGAATTTTTACCAACATAAATTGACATACCCAGTGAGACCATTCTAACTTGAAGTAATGATGGTGAAAAAGCAGACTTATCATTATGGAATCATGCCTTCAAAAGGTATGTTTACATCATGGATGCAAACTGCCAATGGAGTGCCAATGTTCCCATGGAAATAGATTATCAGTGGAATACCTCATATTCTGAAAATTGTCAGTGTTATGATGGCAGTTCTACTGCTTATTGCCAACATAATGGCATGATAAATGATGTGAAAAGAATGATTTGGCATTGTGATGATGAAATTTATTGGTATGGGAGTAAAATCTTAGCCCTAAAAAGAAGAAATTAATTCTCTTTATAGGCAAAGATTTCCACTAATTTCGTCATCTCTGTATTATTTTACACAAAGAGATTTAAATTATTGTGATGAAAAAATTAAAAAAATTTCTAATTGGTGAAGAAATTCTATATTGGAAGCAAAAATTAGAAGACATAATGGCCAATAAAAAATTAAGATATGAAAATAATGTGGCTCATAAGATAACACATAGTTTTGAAGAGCCAATCATTCATGAAGAGCTAAGGTATGTGGCTCAAAGGGTTAACACCCCAAGTCATGAAGATAATATGACTTTGAAAAACTTTCACTAGCCATTAATGGCTAAAATTAAAAAACAACCCCTTTTTTTCAAAAAATATTGGGAATTCTAATGATAAAGGTTCACTGGAGGGGGGGGAGGGGGGATGATGTTTTTTCTAAACGTGACAAAAAGTGACAAGCCATTAATAACTAAAAAAGAACAACTGTCATGACCCGAACCCGCCCCTATGGGTTAAGGACATAACTGGCCAGTAATCCTGAGATTACCTACGGCCTCAAACTAAATCAACATAACTCATTAGAGTAAAGGGGCCAAATGGAAGCATAATTTAAAACTTTGTCCATAGAACCGTGCTTATATGCACATCAAAACAAACCATACATAAGTACGTTAATAACCCACAACAGAAACACAATCCCATACAGTGTCATACAATAGGATCATCCGAGACTAAGTCAACCCATGAAACTATACACAATAGATATACATAAAGTCCTCGCCAACATGAAAAAAATTAAATACATAACAAAATGGCAAAGACGGGTCTCATGTGTGAGACACAAGGGTTGACTCTTCCAGAACCTTTGTTGTTCCTCACAGACTTCACTGGGGCTGGGTTTGGACTTCTCTTGGCTTACCTACAAACACATAAATGAGTGTGAGCGGCAGCCCAGTGAATAATATCAAATGCAGAAGTTATATAAACGATAGGAACAACAACATGCTTCAAACGGCCTTGGGCCCAATGAGACTTTCATTCATGACAAAACAGCCTCTGGCCCATTTATTTCAAAACAGCTTTCGGCCCATTCGTTTGTGTCAAAACGGCCTTCGGCCCACTCATTTATGTCAAAACGGCCTTCGGTCCATTCATTTATGTCAAAATGACCTTCGGTCCATTCATTTGTGTCAAAACGACCTTCGGTCCATTCATTCATGTTAAAACGACCTTTGGTCCATTCATTTATGCCAAAATGACCTTTGGTCCAATCATTTATGCCAAAACGACCTTTGGCCCAATCATTTATGCCAAAACAACCTTTGGTCCAATCATTTATACCAAAACGTTGTCCACCAATTGAATCGACGGATTCACAAAACTTACATAGCAGTAAGCAATTGGACAATAGTATATTTCAGATATCTTGATAAGATATTACTTACAGTGATCGGTTGGTTGGTTTGCCCTGGAGCTCGACCCTACACATTTCATGAATACAAAAGGGTCATTAACAATTCAATCCGTTCCTTAATTCACATATTCCTCTTTAGGCTTTATTCTTATCTCTTTAACTCATTTACAATGTTTAATACATGCCTAAGAGTGCTTGCAAGTGAAAGAGAACGGAAAAAGAAACACAGAAAGCGAAAACAAAATTTCAGAAAACAGGGTCCCTGCTCGAGCGTGGACTTCCCCGCTCGAGCGGACCCAAGAGGCCTGCAAAAGTACTGGTTATGTCGAATTTACGCTCGATCGTGCACTCTGGTGCTCGAGCGGAAGGCCTCTCTACATGGCTCCCCGCTCGAGCGGACACCATGTCTGCAAAAAGTACTGGATGTATCATTTTTACGCTTGAGCGTGAACTCGGACGCTCGAGCGGAAGTTCATCCTACATAGCTCCCCGCTCGAGCGTGAACTTCCCCACTCGAGCGGACATCTGGTCTGCAGAAAATACTGGGAGCACAAATTCACGCTCGAGCGGCGGTTTCCCCGCTCGAGCAGACATCAAATTTCTGAAAATCCAGAACATGTTCTTGAGCTTCAACTTCGAACTCAAAGGCTCCAAATGCATGATTTTGACTCAAACTTCATATGTATGTGTACTAACATGGTACAAACACTAAATTACAACATTTTGAAGCTCAATTTCATAAATCAAACCCATACATGGCTCATTTTCCACCAAATTCATTATCAACATAACAACTTCATGCATTCAAAGCTTCTACTCCCATGGATTGTACATGCATGTGACATCTAACCCTCATTCTTATCCCATATGATGAAAAGATGGTCAAATACATGGATTTCCACCAAATTCCAACATGAGCCATGTAATTCAAGCTCAAGTATGCAAATTCAAGACAATTATATACATGCATGCATATATAGTCTTCCAATTCAACAAAACCAACTCAATACATGCTCTTGATCACAAACAACCCTTGAACTTACAAGATCACAATTTCAAACTTATAAATTCAAGGTCAAGTGCTTACCTAGAGGTTCAATTCTTCACAATTTCTAGTTGAATCTCCAAGTTACTCAAGTTCCTCACTCAAATCTCCAATTGCTTCTCCCTCTCTCTCTAGCCGACCCCTCTCTCTTTTCTTAGAGTTGAAATCAGCCCAAAATGTAACAAAGGAGAAGAGTTGAGGGTGTAGTGCCTCTCTCAAAGTCCCACTAGCCACAATTCTTTCAATATAAAACATTTGGGCACTTAATTCATTAATTTAATCAATTTAATCTTGCGTCCGAATTAATTTTTCAATTAAATTTCATCGTAGGCTCTAAAAATTATGCCAATCACAATGGCGCGACTAATTTCGGTTTCGGTGGCTGATAGGCCTTCAATTTGATTTCCAAAGCAGATAATCAAACAGATATTCCTACGGTGAACAGATAGAAATTCAAAACCACATATTTTCACATAATGGTACACAAAATCATATTAAACACATAATCATACTCATATTAAGGACCAATTAACATATTACGGAACAGGGATATCACAGTCTTTCCCCCTTTAGGAAGTTTGGTCCTCCAAACTTAATTTACCTTTGTCGGGAAACAAATGTGGATAGCGTAGTCGCATTTCCTCCTTTTTCCCATGTAGCATCCATTCCATAGTGTTCCTTCCATTCCACTTTCACCATTCGGATAGACTTGCTTCTCAACTGTTTCACTTGCCGATCAACAATTCGCTCCAGCCATTCAGCGTATTCCATATTTCCATCTATAGCTACCTGGTTATAATCAATCACATGAAACGGGTCTCGGAGGTAACCCCTCAAGATCGACACATGAAACACGTTATGGATCTGTTCAAATCCCGGTGGCAAAGCAACTCTATAGGCAACTGGACCAAGCCTTTCCAAAATCTGAAATGGCCCAATATAACGGGGCGACAACTTGCCATTCTTTCCAAACCTGACTTGGCCTTTCATTGGAGACACACGGATGAACACATGGTCACCGACCTCATACTCAAGAGGTCTTCTTCGAACATCTGCATAATTCTTCTGTCGGCCCTGAGCTGTTTTGAGCCTTTGCCGAATAATCTTGATTTTCTCATATGTGTCTTGCACAATTTCAGGCCCAAGTAAAGCTTTATCCCCGACTTTTGTCCAACAATTAGGTGATCTACACCTTCTACCATACAAAGCCTTGTATGGTGCCATACCGATGCTGGAGTGGAAGCTGTTATTATAAGCAAATTCTACAAGTGGCAAATAGTCTTCCTAACTCCCCTGAAAATCCAAAGCACACATCCGAAGCATATCTTCCAAAGTCTGTATTGTTCGTTCTGATTGCCCATCTGTCTGTGGGTGGAACGCAGTACTGAACCTTAGTTCTGTCCCCATAGCTTCCTGCAAACTCTTCCACAATCTAGATACAAATTTCGGATCTCTATCCGACACAATGGATACCGGAACTCCGTGTAAACGGACAATCTCATCAACATAAATGGTAGCCAGTCTATAAGCATTAAACGTGGTTCTAACTGGTAGAAAATGTGCAGATTTAGTCAGTCTATCAACTACAACCCAAATAGAATCCATACCTCTAGAAGTCCGAGGTAGGCCGACAACGAAATCCATGGTCACATGCTCCCACTTCCATTCAGGAATAGGGAGGGGTTGAAGTAGACTGTCTGGTTTCTGATGTTCAACTTTGACTTGCTGACATTGAAGACACTTGGACACATATTCTGCAATCTCTTTCTTCATTTTAGGCCACCAGTAGGTTTGTTTCAAATCCCGATACATTTTATTGTTACCCAGATGCATAGCAAATACGGATCTGTGGGCTTCATCTAAAACCCTCTTCTTTAGTTCCGGAATATCTGGGACATACATTCTGTTCCGAAATCTCAACACTTCATTCTCAATGCCAAACTCTGCTTTCGGACTTGTCTCAAATTCATCAATCACTTTCTTGAGGAATTCATCCTCTTTCTGTTTCTGCTTGATTTCATCAATGATTGCCGGCTCGGCTATAATAGTGGCTATTAATCCGCCCTGTTCGCGTGTTACCACTTCAATTTCGAATTTTTCAAAATCTTGCAAGATCTCTTTCTGTTCAGTAAGCAAGCAAGCCATACTCCCCGTTGATTTTCTGCTCAAGGCATCAACAACTGTATTAGTTTTCCCGGGGTGATACTGAATCTCTAGATCATAATCCTTTATCAGTTCCAGCCATCTCCTCTGTCGCATATTCAACTCCTTTTGTGTAAAGAAGTATTTCAGACTTTTGTGATCCGTGTAGACTTCACACTTTGCCCCATACAAATAATGTCGCCAGATTTTCAAAACAAAAACAACTGCGGCCAATTCTAGGTCATGTGTTGGATAATTCTTCTCATGTGGCCTCAACTGTCGGGAGGCATAAGCAATAAGCTTTCCGTTCTGCATTAACACACAACCCAAACCTTTATAAGACGCATCACTGAAAATTACAAAATTCTCCGTACCTGAAGGTAGTGTCAAAATTGGTGCAGTGGTCAATCTTGTTTTCAATTCATGGAAGGCTGATTCTCTTTCATCGTTCCACTCAAAAGGTTGCCCCTTGCGTGTCAGTTGAGTAACAGGCACAGCTATTTTCGAAAAATCCTTCACAAACCTCCTGTAGTACCCAGCTAAACCCATAAAACTGCGGACTTCTGTCACATTTTTCAGTGTAGGCCAATTCACAATTGCCTCTATTTTCTGGGGGTCCACCGAAATTCCTTCCTTGTTGATCACATGCCCTAAGAAAACAACTTCATCTAACCAAAACTCACATTTCTTTAGTTTAGCAAATAATTTCCTTTCCCGAAGTATTTGTAGGACAGTTCTCAAATGATGTTCATGGTCAAGACTATCTTTGGAATATATCAAAATGTCATCAATAAAAACCACAACAAATTCATAAAGGTAGGTTTTAAAAATTCAGTTCATTAAGCCCATAAATGCTGCCGAAGCATTAGTCACTCCAAATGGCATAACAAGAAACTCAAAGTGTCCATACCTCATTTTGAATGCGGTTTTCTCAACATCTTCTGCCTTAACTTTCAGCTGATGATACCCGGATCTCAAATCAATTTTAGAAAATACCTGTGATCCCTACAACTGGTCAAATAAGTCATCAATACGGGGTAGGGGATATTTGTTCTTTATTGTTACCTTGTTCAATTCCCGATAATCGATGCACAAACGCAAAGTTCCATCATTCTTTTTCAAAAACAATACTGGTGCACCCCAAGGCGAAGTGCTAGGTCGAATAAACCCCTTGTTAAGCAAGTCTTGCAACTGTTCTTTCAATTCTTTCATTTCGGCAGTAGCCATTCTGTAGGGAGTTTTAGAAATAGGCTGGGTGCCTGGCACAGTTTCAATAGTAAATTCTATCTCCCTATCCACCAATTCCCCTGGTAATTCATTTGGAAACACATCTGGAAATTCTTTAACAATAGGGATATCATTCAATTCAACATTCGCAAACTGTTCAAACAACACATAGCACAAATAACCCTGACACCCCTTCCTGATCAGTTTACATGCTTTTATTGCAGATATCAAATAAAGTGGAGGCACTACCCCATTACCCACAAACACAATCTCTTTCTGTTCCGGTGGTTTAAACACAACTCGTTTTGTCACACAATCAATGGTGGCACAATACTTGGTCAACCAATCCATGCCCAAAATTATATCAAAATGCCTAAAATTTAAGGGCAACAAATCTACATATAGGGTAGCATCCTCAACATGCATATCACAAAACCGGTATATGGATTCACACAATACAGATTCCCCAGATGGAGCAGACACACATAGCAGATATGGCAGTAATTCTAAGGGTCTATTCAGTCTAGATGCAAATGCATATGTCACAAAAGAATGTGTGGATCCGGAGTCAATTAACACAAAAGCATCTTGATTACATATAGAAATAGTACGTGAGACAATGGCGTTGGCATTTCGTGTATCTCCTGGAACGAGCGCAAAAACTCTCCCCTGTCTCACGGTATCCCCGGTGGTAGCGGACCTCAAAGTATTCCCCGGTTTCGGGATCGATGCAATGGAACTAGCAGCTATCTTTCCCCCATTCTGATTACAATCTTGGGCCATATGCCCTTGTTTCCCACATTTGAAACAGGCTCTTGACGCACGGTAACAAACTCCACGGTGCCTTCTGCTACAAATGTTGCACATGGGAGCTGTGTCTCGGGCAGAATTTGAAGTATTCGAGGAGCCCGTATTTTGCTTCTTTGAAAATTTCTTCTTTGAGAAGAAGCCTTGCCTTTTGTTACTCTTCCATTCTGTTGTTGGCTTAGCCTGTCTAGCTATGTTAGCCTCTGATATGATGGCCCTGTCTAGCACCCCAATGTAGGTCTCTAGCTTCAAGACATTTACTCTTTCTAGAATGTCACTTCGGAGCCCACCTTCAAAGTGTCTCGCCTTCTTATAGTCAGTGTCAATCACGTGCAGTGCAAACCTGGCCAATTCAGTAAATTTGGCCTCATACTCAGCTACAGTCATACTGTCTTGCTTAAGTTCCATGAACTCTGCTACTTTCCTATCCCGGACACACTACGGGAAGTACTTGTCATAGAAAATTTCCAGAAATTTTGCCCAATCAGCATCTTTGTAATTCTCATGCATTAACATCTACCTTCTTCTTGCTTCGTCTTCTAGCATAAAGGTGGCTAGAAGCACTTTCTGTGTATCCGAACACGGAAACACTTCAAACAGTTTTTCGATGCCGAGGACCCAAGATTCAGCTTTCAAAGGATCTAATCCACCATGGAATTGTGGTGGTTTCATTTTCTTGAACTCTTTGGTGAGAGCTATGATTCTATCATCATTCTGATTATCTGGCACGGGTGGTGCTGGAGGTGGAGGTGGCAGGTGTGGTTGCTGCCACTGTTGTTGCCACTCCTGTTGCTGTCTCAAAGGTTCTACCATTTCCTGCAGCAGTCTTTCCATTCTGTCTATTCTGGCAGTAGAGGACTCTTCTATCTCATCACCTCTTGTTCTCACCATCTCATTAGACTCACATTATACTTTGTACAAAAGATTCACAGGTATGCATATATTAAAGAGTATACATATTCAAATAATTTACAAAGTAAGCAAATCACAATTGTATAACACATAGTTGTTCACATTGAAACATTTAGATGCATTCTCGATACTATCAAGGTCATACTTATCACATGAATGCATCCTAAATCTTTTCTAGACGCTTACTGCTCTTTTGGACAAGTGTGTGAGTTATTAACTCGTGCTCTGATACCACTCTGTCATGACCCGAACCTGCCCCTATGGGTTAAGGACATAACCGGCCAGTAATTCTGAGATTACCTACGGCCTCAAACCAAACAGACATAACTCATCAGAGTAAAGGGCCAAATGGAAGCATAATTTAAAAACTTTTCCATAAAGCCGTGCTTATATGCATATCAAACAAACCATACATAAGTACGTTAATAACCCACAACAGAAACACAATCCCATACAGTGTCATACAACAGGATCATCCAAGACTAAGTTAACCCATGAAACTATACACAACAGATATACATAAAGTCCTCGCCAACATGACAAAAATTAAATACATAACAAAATGGCAAAGACGGGTCTCATGCGTGAGACACAAGGGATGACTCTTCCAGAACCTTTGTTGTTCCTCACAAACTTCACTGGGGCTGGGTTTGGACTTCTCTTAGCTCACCTACAAACACATGAATGAGCGTGAGCGATAGCCCAGTGAATAATATCAAATACAGAAGTTATATAAACGATAGGAACAACAACATGCTTCAAACGGCCTTGGGCCCAATGAGACTTTCATTCATGACAAAACGGCCTTTGGCCCATTCATTTCAAAACAGCTTTCGGCCCATTCGTTTGTGTCAAAACGGCCTTCGGCCCACTCATGCAAGTCAAAACGGCCTTCGGCCCATTTATTTATGCCAAAACGTTGTCCACCAATTGAATCAATGGATTCATAAAACTTACATAGCAGTAAGCAATTGGACAATAGTATATTTCAGATATCTTGATAAGATATTACTCATAGTGATCGGTTGGTTGGTTTGCCCTAGAGTTCGACCCTACACATTTCATGAATAGAAAAGGGTCATTAACAATTCAATCCGTTCCTTAATTCACATATTCCTCTTTACGCTTTATTCTTATCTCTTTAACTCATTTACAATGTTTAATACATGCCTAAGAGTGCTTGCAAGTGAAAGAGAACGGAAAACGAAACACAGAATGCAAAAACAAAATTTCAGAAAACAGGGTACCCGCTCGATCGTGGACTTCCCCGCTCGAGCGAACCCAAGAGGCCTGCAAAAGTACTGGTTATGTCGAATTTACGCTCGATCGTGCACTCTGGCGCTCGAGCGGAAGGCCTCTCTACATGGCTCCCCGCTCGAGCGTGAACTTCCCCGCTCGAGCGGACACCATGTCTGCAAAAAGTACTGGATGTATCATTTTTACGCTTGAGCGTGAACTCGGACGCTCGAGCGGAAGTTCATCCTACATAGCTCCCGCTCGGCGTTTCCCCGCTCGAGCGGACATCCTGGTCTGCAGTACTGGGAGCACGAAAATTCATGCTCGAGCGGCGGTTCCCGCTCGAGCAGACATCAAATTTCTGGAAAATCCAGAACATGTTCTTGAGCTTCAACTTCGAACTCAAAGGCTCCAAATGCATGATTTTGACTCAAACTTCATATGTATGTGTACTAACATGGTACAACACTAAATTACAACATTTTGAAGCTCAATTTCATAAATCAAACCCGTACATGGCTCATTTTCCACCAAATTCATTATCAATATAACAACTTCATGCATTCAAAGCTTCTACTCCCGTGGATTGTACATGCATGTGACATCTAACCCTCATTCTCATCCCATATGATGAAAAGATGGTCAAATACATGGATTTCCACCAAATTCCAACATGAGCCATGTAATTCAAGCTCCAGTATGCAAATTCAAGACAATTATATACATGCATGCATATTTAGTCTTCCAATTCAACAAAACCAACTCAATACATGCTCTTGATCACAAACAACCCTTGAACTTACAAGATCACAATTTCAAACTTATAAATTCAGGGTCAAGTGCTTACCTAGAGGTTCAATTCTTCACAATTTCTAGTTGAATCTCCAAGTTACTCAAGTTCCTCACTCAAATCTCCAATTGCTTCTCCCTCTCTAGCCGACCCCTCTCTTTTCTTAGAGTTGAAATCAGCCCAAAATGTAACAAAGGAGAAGAGTTGAGGGTGTAGTGCCTCTCTCAAAGTCCCACTAGCCACAATTCTTTCAATATAAAACATTTGGGCACTTAATTCATTAATTTAATCAATTTAATCTGGTTCGAATTAATTTTTCAATTAAATTTCACCGTAGGCTCTAAAAATTATGCCAATCACAATGGCGCGACTAATTTCGGTTTTGGTGGCCGATAGGGCCTTCAATTTGATTTCCAAAGCAGATAATCAAACAGATATTCCTACGGTAAACAGATAGAAATTCAAAACCACATATTTTCACATAATGGTACACAAAATCATATTAAACACATAATCATACTTATATTAAGGACCAATTAACATATTACGGATTAGGGATATCATAACAACTCCTTTTAAAAAATGTTAAAAATTCATCACAAAATAATGGTGAAGATTCACTTGGAGGGCATGATTTTAAGCCAAAGATGGTTGAAAATTATGAACGTGGAGTGCATGATTTTAAGCCAAACATGGCTGAAAATTATGAACAACCCACATTTGTTGAATTTGAACTTTTTGGCATTGTTAAATTTGTTAAAAATTTTGATTTTATAAAACCATTTGATATTATGGTTTATGCTACCCAACGACTACTATGGGTTTGTGGTTCACATCAAAAGTTAATTTTGATGAACTGATTAACAAAAACATCTTATACTTATAAGTTTGATGGAATAAAAAAATGGCCATATAATAGCCAATACTTGGCCAAACCAATAATAGCCAACATCCAAATGGTTATACTTTGCATGAAGGTGTAGACGTCCCCGAACGTCCCGGGAGGGATGAGTCCCGTTTTGTTCATTTTGGGCTCACTACAGTTCGGACTCAAATTGTCACGGTTCTTAATCTGAACCAAAGAGTCATAATCCGGCAAATCGTTTTGAGAAAACAGATTTTTGAAAGAAGTGCCAAACATGGACTACTTTACCAGATATAGAGTCGCCACCTAAATATTTTATTTTGGGAAATTTAGGAAACCCTGACTCGTGCCTAAGGCCACGTGTCCGTCATCACCAAAGTTGCCTCGGCTCGGGAACTTGGGTACGATTGGGAAAGGTCACTTCGTGAGCACCCCCGCTCGCCTGATCAAAGATCGGCCTCTACTAACCATGATATCTAGTTTTGAAAACATTATGCATTCTTATTCCGGTTATTAGCCTAGATTTACTATGTGATGCGCACAGCATTCAAGTATAGACTGGATCGCTTGAATTCGAACAAAACATTTCATGTTTATTTTTGAAAGATGGTTTGCTACTCGCAAGTAGGCTTAAAATGCAGATTTTGCCACCCTCGGGTGGGCTTAGAAAACATGGTTTTGCCACTATCTAGTGGGCTTAAGACTCACAGTCAATGATTTGTTCCAATCCAAATAACCCAACCTTCACCCACAGGCATTCAGGCAGATATATCATATAAGCACATAGCCTCATGGTAAGCATGCTATCATGGCAGTCACTCACACACATGCAAGGATGCTAAAGCATAAAAACTTACCGAGTACTCCAAGCCAAAACAGAAGCTAATTAGAAATCATGCATGATCCTAACTATACAGGAATGCCTAATGCAACACATGCAATAATGCAACTAAGATAGGCCCGGCTATTCCAAACATGGCATATGGAATGCTACAGCTAACAAGTATTCAACTTGGAATTGAAATACAATGCAGTGAGTTATGATGCGCCGAGCCCGGTGCATGCAAAACAGATGACTGAATGCAAACATGCTATCATACTGTATGCTAATTGAAACATGCCCTAATCTGACCATCGTAAGCTGGTAAATAAAAGGGAGAAAGACGTGGGGTTGGAAGACATACATCACACGCACGTACACTAATTACAACATTGCCCTCGCTCGGAGGGTCCGAATAAATAATATGCAGTCCGAATGAATAGTACAGTCCGAATAAGTACAAAATCCTAATTAATTAACAAATTAATCTAGGAAAGCAATAAATGGCACGCAAATCCATGGACCGCCTCGGCTCTGTTCTGCAATGATGAATGATGCATGCTTGAGTTGCCTTGCGCGGAAATCCATTGTGATGCCCCAATTAGCCTCTGTTTACGATTAAGCCCGGAATATTGCGCGAAGCCCCAAAAGATTGCCGGTTTCTGATTTGCTGCAACAGAGAGCAGGAAAGGGGCATGGCAATGTATTTTCACATATGTATGCTTGACTACTCTTCAGGGAGTGTAGTCCTCGATCCTCGTGCCACCAATCATGCATCTCGATGCATGATGGCCGAGGAGTCGATTTGCATGACTCAATATGGAATGAATGCACATGAAAACACAACAAGGCCTAAACTCCATCATGGATAATCCGGAGTGTCGACGATTGGGAATTGAGACACGTTCCGTCACTCGAAGTACGAAACATCCCTCGTTTCCCGTGCTCGGGCTAACTCCTATCCCAAACACAATGCAATATGCATGACATGCATGAATGCAACTAATATACAACCTAGCATACACAATGCTATGAAATGGCATACACAATGCTCGATGTAACACGACATACACAATGCTCTAACATGCAACCTAGCATACGCAATGCTATGAAATGAAATGGCATACGTAATGCATGATGGACTTATACCAACATGAGTGGACCTCAGCCACACTCACATCAGTGGCCATGAGATGAAAATGAGACACTCGAGATGCGCGCACACATGCACGCAAACCGAGGACCGATCTTAAGGCACAAAGGCCACTCTAACAAGGCATGGCAAGGCATGAAATATGGCATACAAACATGCAAGTTCCAGCACTAAAATGTGATGCAAAATGATCCCGAAACATGGAAACATGGCACCCGATGCATGGAATGGTCCCGAAACACAAAACTAGGCACATGCATTGACCTATAGCTATACAAAGCATGCATTATTTGATCATTAAGCATAAAGAAAGAACCAAGGTAGTCCTAAAACATGAACATTTCTAGTTCAAAGCATGGCCAAAAGATGCTAGCAAGATGGACTAAAATAGCATGCAACTTTGACTAGCAAACATGGTTTACATGGCATGTATATGAAGCAGGTGAGAACTCATCAAACCAGAAAAAATCAGTGAAGAAAATATGCCAAAACATGCCCAAATAACCTCTGAAATGCAGCCAACATATGCACAAATGATGGGTTCTTTTAGAGGCCATACAAAGGGGTTATTAAGCACATGCATCAAGGACACTTAGCATAGCCAAATCAACTCTGAAAATCAAATATGATAGCCCTAAAATTCATCAAATTGGTCCTGAAATCAGTCAACAAAGCGTGCAAGATAGGGCCTCTTTGGAAGGCCAAAAAAAGACCATTAAGCAAAACAAGGAGAGAGGGGGTCGCCCCCCTCTGATTTTGGCCTTCAAGAACACACCTAAGCCACTGAAAATCCATTGGATTTCAGTGGCTAAGAGGCCAAACCATGGCCAATGCAAGTGTTCTAATGCATAGCCCTAATCATGAAGAGATGAATCATGCATAGGGGAAGATGAATCCAAACAGAAAATAGACCTTAATCAAACATGAAGATGATGCCAAAACAAGAATTTTTTCAATTTAGGTCGAGGTCTAAAAAGGCTCGCAAATAAGGCTAATGTACCATGCAAAAACAACCCTAAAAGAGAGATTGAACAAACAGGGTAGAAAACGGCCTCAAAAATAAAAGAGCCCTTCAACAAAGTTGAAGAGGGGCTCAAAAAAAGATACTTTAAAGTTTATGGAAAATCTCAAATATGCTCACAAGTAAGGCCAAAATATGATGCAAAAAGAGCCCCAAAAGAGAGATAGAGAGCAAGAGGCAGTATCTGGCCTCAAACAGTGAAGAGCCCTTCAACAAAGTTGAAGAGGGGCTCAAAATAAGGCACTTTACAATTTTTATTGAAGCCCAAAAATGCTCACAAGCAAGGCTAATATATCATGCAAGAAATAGTCCTAAAAGAGAGATAAAGGGAAAGCGGCAGCAGTTGGCCTCAAACAGAAAAAATTCCTTAATCAAACATGAATATGAGCTTAAAATAAGAGTTTTGTTAGTTTGGGTCGGAGCCCAAAAATGTAAGCAAAAGGGGCTAAGATATAGAACAAAATAGTGCAAAAATGGGGAGAATAGGAGCTTACCCTTGTAGCCCAACTTCCCAGCAGCCTTGGGTCCAAGGAAATGAGCTTTCAACCTCTGCAAATGACTTCCAAGGGGCTGGAATGGATGATGGTGGTGTGGTGCTATGGGTTGTAGTGGAAATGGTGCAAGAATCTTAGGATTTGGAGGGTTGAAGTATAGATATAGGGAGAGTGTGTGTATATGCCCTAGCTGGTTCTTCTAACCCTTAGAAATGGAGGAGGGGTGCTAGTTATATAGAGGGAGAGGAGTGAAGAAAGGGGAGGGGGGGGGGGGAAAAACAAATTCAAATTTTCCTTCCAAAAGGGCAGACCCTCGGGTAGGGGTCTGGTACAAAACAGCTGGCACAGCTGGCATGCACCAGGAGAGACAATTTTGGCCGGCCAGGTTCAGAAGGTTCAGGTGGCCGGCCGGCCACCTCCCCTGGCCGGCCAGGGTCAAAAGGGTCAACAAAGTTGCTGGCCGACCACCCCAGAAAGGTGGCCTCCCATGTGTGTACAACACAGCTGTATGGTCAAAACCCAGAAAATGTAACCCATGAGAGAGAAAAACCAACTTTTGAGAGGGGTTCAAAAGGGTCAAGAACAATTGATGGCCAGCCTATCCATATTGGTGGCCTCCCAGGTGTGTACAACACAATGGTGTGGTGGAAAGTCAGAAAAAGTGGCCCGGGAATGGAAAAAGTTAGCTTTCTAGTGAAGAAAACGGGCGATGAAGAGCGATGAAGGAATAAAGCTGGTTTTCAGAACAATTGCTAGCCTCCCACCTTCCTACAACCTCTCTAACAATGAAAATAAGGTCTCCGCCAAAAATGAACCCAAACTGATGCAAAACAAAGGTTCAGGGGCCAAAACGCGCGGTCCGGGGGCCCAAAAACTGACTATTAAGCACCGGAGGTGGCGTTCGACCACGAAGTTGGTCTCTCGGGCCACAGTGTCCCTCAAAAGGGAGGAAACAAGGTGTATGCCAAAAACCGGAGCAAACGGAGGTAGTTAAGCAGTCCCGAACCGAGGCATACGGTCGACAGCTTCAAAAATCGGAAACCGGGCTCCAAACGGGAAAAATGGCCTACGACCACGAAACGTAGCCTACGGCCACTAAGAGATGATCTACGAGATCTCTCCCTCCCTTCGAGAAGAGAAAACAGAGAAAACGGGACCTGGTTCGCAAACCGAGGCAAAGCACAAAAGAGCCCCGAAGTCCGGAGGCAAGGCTCGCAGCCGAGATTTCGCAACTTCAGAACAAGCACAATATGCAACATCACCGACCGCTCAGTTGGTGACGTCTGAGTCTTAAGGTCAGTAAAAAATGGAGTGTCTACAGAAGGCCAATTTAATGGCTAATTGTTTAGTGTCGACACATGCCAGTTTAATAGCCAATGGCCAATTGGTTATATTTTACATCGACAGAAGGCCAATTAATTATTTTTGTTTCAAAATTTGAGATAGGACCAAATGTTAAAAGTGTAAGCATATGCCTTGCTTCAATAAATACAAAAGGGCCCAAAATACACCATTTATGGATAATGTAAAGCCTTAGAAAAAAACTAGTGATGTAAATCACGCAGGGCATTGTATGCACTATAAAATATTTTCTGTCGATTATGGTAAATCATCTTATAAATCATTTAATTTGATTTCATTCTTCAATTCATTTAAATGAGGGGGACATTGTTGACACCACATTTTTATTTTTCTGTCGATTGTGGCCTATTAATTATGGCCAAATTTGATTATGGTCTATTGATTGAAATCATAGACTATTTTTAAACAATAACATTGGCCACATTTGTTGTTGTTATTATTATTATTTCTACTGACAGGCATGCTAACATCGCATGACAGATGTGTTAAAGACGTGACATGATGACATATTAAATAGAGGGTCAAAAAGTTAGTCATTGCAACCATTTGAAAAATAGTTGCTGAAATCAAAGAGCCAAGACTAAGTCAAAGCATAAAATCTACAAGTAGTTTCTATGAAGATAGGATATGGTTGAGTGGAGCAAAGATCAAGGAACATCATAGATTGATAACTACAACATGAAATGACCAAGCAAGTATAAAAAGAGGACTTGAAGAATGAAAAAGGAACCTCAACCCTTATTCACAAAATGTGATATCTAGGAGTAGTTTAACTTGGCATTATTAGGAGTAGATTAGTGATAGTTTTTTTCCAAACCCCCTCACTTCTCTTCTTTCTATCGATTGCTATATTTTTCGTTTCTTTGTTCTTGTTTAAGTTCATGTAACTGATAGCAAGTGACAAATTAATTGAATAAATAACATATTCTTTTCTACTTCAATCCTTATTTACTTAATTACCTTCAGGGAAGTCCTTAATCTGTTCAAGGCATAAAACTCAACCACAAAGTCTGATCTTTTTATGTTTATTTAAAATATGTTTAAGTCTATCGATCAGTCACTATCAATTGGACTTGAACCGAATTTTTACCAACAGAAACTAGGTGAAATATAGGTATATTTTATTCATATTTCACTTATCTTTTCCCTTTCCCTTTCCAAATCCTCTAACCAAACACAACGTTATAGTGTAACGGCTTCCCTGATATTCCGATCCCTTTCTTCCCAGTGCAAAGGGCACGGAAATTCTTAACAACCTTGGGAGTGATGCCAGCAAATAGTTCCATTACTACTTTTTCTGCTTTCATCTTTCCTATCAGTATGTCAAAGAAAACCTTTGGTTCAACATTTTCTTGACTCGATCTAAAAATTTCAGTCAAAACTTGGATTTCAATAACGTTGTGTTTGGTTAAAAGATTTGGGAAGAAATTCAAAAGGGAAAGGGAAAATGTGTGTGAAAATAGATGAAATGTAGGCCCTTTTCTTTTCCAAATTCCTTACCAAATTCTCCAATCAAATACAACGTAAAAGGGATTATGTCCCAAACCAAAGTTTGTAGGTAAACATGAAACTAGTAATAAAATAAAGTAATAATATTCAAATACAAGTTTAAAACCAAAAGGTTAAAAAGGTCTAATTGGAGCAAAATTCTAAGTTCAAATTATCAAATCACTTGACATAAGAAAGTAAAATTTATCAAATCACTTGACGGAATAAAGTAAAATCACATAATCTTTATCCAAACACACCGCTGCTACAATTCACTAAAGTTTCTAAAGCAATATGAGATATTTTGATTCAAAGTCACTTAAATTGCATAGCTCCAAAAAAATTAGATGTGTACTTGTACACATACAAAGCATCCCATTTGATCATAACTAAAACAAAATTGAGCATTACACAAAGAAGTCTAGGTCAGCATTACACGAAGAAGTCTTGGTCACAATAGAACACAACCAAACATGAACAACTCTGCGATTATAGTTGCACTAGGCACAATTTACACTAGCACCGAGCACATGTTCCACTAATTTGCAATCAGTTTCCCCATTTCCTATTTAATCTTATATTTTCCCAATTTATAACAAATGAGTATAGTATTAATATATTTAACAAATATTTGAAAATTAAATATTTATTTATGAATAAAAATGATTCACTCTTTGATGAAAATATTTTGGAGAAAAATCTTTAGATAAGAAAATGATGATTTGTGGTTGGAATTTGGGTGAATAAGTAAGATACTCTATATTTTACTTTTGAATAAAAAAAATATATTTTCTTTTGAATAAAAAAAATATATTTTCATCCTCTAATTGAAAGTTTTGGGTTGAGCATGCTCTAATAAAATACAACGTCCATGTCTTTAAACCTAAAATTTATTCTTTTTCTATCAAAACAAAGAACATAAAGCACATAAGAAACAAAGAAATCTAAGCAAATCAGAGAGAGTACAAATGGTCACCATCCTGACACAAATCCTCAAGCAAAAGAGTTATTTCACAAGAGAACATCATCATATAAGGAGGGTAAGTTTTTATTGTTGCACAGTTTTTGAGCTACACAGACCTTTGCAAACCCACATGCAATCCTTCGATTGTGCTTCTTTGTCTCACATATATCCATTCATTTGAATTAAGTGAAGTGAATGTGATATATTTCGGTACAATAATGAAATCAAATGAAAAAGATCGTAACTTGGTGTTAATTTCCAATGGGATATTATTTTGACTATGTGGGTGTTGATTTTTGACCTCATAACCAAACAAATCTCTTGCCGAGATGTAGGGAACTTAGCTGGAGAGCACGCAGCAGAATAAATTAAGCCAGCACCTGCGCACAAGAAGATAAGAAATACTGCGATGGCTTATCCACCCCGAAGGCACTCCGACAATCAAGTCAGTAACTTATCTACCAAGATATCATCAACTCAAATCAATAGCTCACAAAATAAATCATATAACTTAGACCCATTGAGGTATAGAAGTCTCACTTCATGAGACTCTATTCTTTACAAAAATATTAATTATCCAAGATTTCTCCTATTTAGATTAGGATTAACTCTCTTTAGAGTCCATCATTAACCAAATAGGTAGTCATGCATCATCTAGGACTCTTGTCCTCTATCCAAATATCTCGGATTACCGCATCATATCTCAGCAATATCACAACAATCTTGGCATCATGGCTCGCCCATGTGGCACCTTGGCCATCACCACGGCTACGTGGCGCGACACTAAAAATACATCTCCACAACTACCCTTAGGTTTTATTACCTCGGCAAACTAAGGTGATGGAACCTATATCGTCTAATCTTCCAACATGTCAGCTAAGCAACATGCTAAAGATACACCTTTGACCAAGATCATGACTTGTCGGCTTCAAGAAATAAGGACTCAAATGTCCGTACATCAAAAATCAAGAACTAACATGTTCTTTCATCCAAGATCAACATCTCAACCAAGATTGCCATTTCCACCAAGATCGCCATCTCAACCGAGATTGTCATCTCAACTTAGATCAACATCTAAACTAAGATCACCATTTCTATTGAGATCACCATCTCAATCGATATCAACATCTCAACCGAGATTGCCATCTCTACCGAGATCAACATCTCAACCGAGATCGCCATCCCAATGAGATCATTCATTTGGAATCTGCTCATCTAGGTCGAGCTCTTCTATTTGGGATCTTCTCACTTAGACTAAAGCCTTCTCTTCTGGAATCTGGGATCTTCTCACTTAGGTTGAGGCCTTCTCTTATAGAATATGGGATCTTCTCACTTAGGTTGAGGCATTCTCTTATAAAATCTAGGATTTTCTCACTTAGGTTGAGCTCTTGTCTTTTCGGACCTACTCATCTAGGTCGAGATGTTGTCTTCTGGGATTTGGGATCTGCTTACTTAGTCCGAGCTCTTCCTTCTCTTCTCGAACCTACTCATCTAGGTCGAGATCTTGTATTCTAGGATCTGAGATTTACTTACTTGGGTTGAGCTCTTGTCTTCTCGGACCTACTCATCTAGGTTGAGGTCATGTCTTCTGAGATCTGAGATCTAGGATCTGCTCACTTAGGTTGAGCTCTTCTTTTCTCGGACCTACTTATCTAAGCCAAGATCTTGTCTTTTGGGATCCAAAATCTAGGACCTAGGATTTGCTCACTTAGGGTGAGTTCTTGTCTTCTCAGACCTACTCATCTAGGCCGAAATCTGGTCTTCTAGGATCTGGAATCTACTCACTTAGGCTGAGCTTTGGTCTTCTCGGACCTACTCATCTAGGCTAAGGTCTCGTCTTCTAGAATTTAGGATCTACTCACTTAGGTTGAGCTCTTGTCTTCTTGAATCTACTCATCTAGGCCGAGGTCATGCCTTCTTGGATCCACTCACCTAGGGTTAGGTCGTTCATCTGGGATCTACTTACCTAGGCCGAGCTCTTTTATCTAGGGTCTACTCACCTAGGCTTATGTCTTCTTTTCTCAGACTTACTCATCTAAGCCAAGATCACTCATCATCTAGGGCAAACACTTGTCTTCTTGGACCATGCATCTCTTCAGGAAACTTGATCATTCCATACTTAAAGATCATCTTCATTGTAGTAATATCCTCAGGAGTGCTGATGTCCCCTATCTTTACGTTCATCCCTTCTAGAAGGGTCTTCATTTGTAATAACCCCGATCCGTAATTAATTACTAATCCGTAATTAAGGATGTTAATCAAGTGATTAAAATAAATTATATGTTAATTGTGTATTTTTGTATTCTATTTGACTTTCTATCTGTTAATCGTAGTAATATCTGTTGTGAAATCTGTTTTGATATAAAAATTGAAAGCCTTTTCGGCATCCGAAACTGAAATTGGTTACATTAATATGTTATTCGAAATTTTTAGAATCACATGGCAAATTTTATTAAAAACTGATTCAGTTTAATTAATTAAGTTGTGTTTGATTATCCAAATGTTTTAATTATTGTATTGAGCCACTACAACTATATAAACATGACCCTTAAGCTCATTTGAGTTCATCTTTGCCCATTGTTGAGTGCAAAAATCTGGGATTGCATTCTAGGAAGAGAGTGAATTCACTTTTAGATAGAGAAAGTGTCAGAATTGAAGAGAAATTGAAGGCTTTGGCTTGAATTCTTCAAGATTGTGCTAGAACTAGAGTGCTTGAAGACTCTAGGTAAGAACTCAACCTCTAATTTATGAATCTAAGCTATCAAACATGAGAAAAACATGAAGATTATGTGTTTAAATGTGTAAATTGAGCTTAGAATGAAGAATTTGGTTGTAATTCATATATGCATGCTCATATAGGTGTTAAATCATCATGTTAGCTATGAGCTTCGTCATTGTGTTGAATTTGGAGAATGAAATGTACATGCATACATATTTCACTAAGTTTTGTAAGTCAATTCCATGTTTTTGAAGTCTTGAAAAAGAATTTGGAAAAGGATTCCACATGCATGCATGAATATATGGAGTTTTGTTTTGTTAAGTTTGGTTTTGAGCATCTAAATTGTTATTGTAAGTTATTTAGCACATGCATGTTTGAATCATCATGTTTTACCATTTAAATTGATGTTTTGAAAAGGAATTTCTTACATGCAAGAGCTTTTGAGCTCAATTTTGGAAAATTCAAGAGGTTTTGAGCAAATGATTTGTGAATCATCTTGTATTTGAGTTTTTAAAATGTTTTTATGATTATCAAAGTGTTTCCATGAATTTGGAATGGCCATGAAAGCTTTTACATGTTAAAATACATTTTTGGAGCCCAAACTTTGTGTTTTAAAACCTAGAAAATTCACAGCTAGCTTGAGCGACGAAGTGGTGGCTGAAGCCAACATTGCGAGCTCCTAGTATTTTGAAGTCTGCAAAAGCTGGCTCGAGCGATGAAGTGGTGGCTCGAGCGAGCTCAATTTTTTTCTTCAGCTGGGTTTAGCGACGAAAAGCTGGCTCTGGCCAACAACTTATTTTTAGCATATTTTCAAAAGATGTTTTAAGTACATATCTTCGCTCTCATCTCTTTTTGGGCATTCTTAGGCATGATTTATGAGCCATTAGGGATTAATAAGCTAAGAAACAAGCTAAGAAACATCATATGTAAGTGAATTAGAAAATATGTGTCGAATCCGAGTATGTGGTCCAATATGAATAAGTTATGTGGCATGGAATGAATAAGAAGTTAAAGCAAGAACGCTAAGCCATATATGTCCATATGAATGAGTAATATTGAGACATGTTTTGTACTATGTACATTTGTGCTTGTAGGTCAAGACTCGAAGACTGACCAATCGTTTCTAAAAGCCCACTGTGAGTAACGTTATTGTAAAAATATATTTATATGAATTATGTTTCAAATGTGATTTGATAAGTTATGATTTCTAAAATGATAATTGTTTACATGAACGAATGTCCTATGTTTGAAATCTATTATGGCATCCATAGATACTCCCAAGTCATGGGGGACGACATGTTAATGCGGGTCTATGACATATATGTGATTACGAGATCTCGTTAGCCACTTCATTGTGGTGATATGTGTTTAATTGTTATCCGAAACCAATTACTCTAGTTGGATGACAATGTGATATGTTCTATTAGATGTACCATTATTATGTTCGAATACGAGAATGATTATGTTATGATTTGTTTTATGATATGATATGTTCGGAATTCGTTCACTAACCTCTTTACATTAATGTTATTCACTGGGCTATAACTCACTGTTTGTATACATATATATGTAGGTGAGCGTGTGCAGGACCAGGCTTGAGGGCTTCTGTCTGACTTCTGTTTTGTCAAGCCAACCACCGTGCCTCACGTGGAGGTTCTTGAAAGTCAATGTGATCAAGATGTTTTGTGACCAAGTTTTAAGCTCTTAATGTCTTTTGTTTATTTTGTATACAGGGCTAAGTCCCTTTTTGTTATATTTGCATTTGTTTGGCTTAATGATGATGTTATGATATATGTGCATAAATGCTTAAAGTTTTCTGGTTCATATAAGTTAGCATAGCTCGATGGACATTATATTTTTGTATTTTCTTCCACTAGCCCCTTAATTTTGTTTAATTTATTCAGAGGCCTTCGATAATCTCAGGATTACTGGCCGGTTACAATGCTAAACCTATAGGGGTGGGTTTGGATCGTGACATCATTGTTCATTGCGTTCTCTGCACCATTGTTCTCTTGCTAGTTTTCTTCATTATGTTCCTTGTTATAAGCATGTTCCGGATTCTCATTCACCAAATCATCGCCCTTACGACCGTTCTCCTTGCTCGATGTTGGCCATCTATTCTTACTAAGTTCCCATAGACGGCGCCAAATTGTGGGTGTTGATTTTTGACCTCACAACCAAATAGATCTCCTGCCAAGATCTAGGGAACTTAGCTGGAGAGCATACGGCATAATAGATTAAGCTAGCACCTACGTACAAGAAGATAAGAAATACCGCGGTGGCTCATTTACCCGGGGATACTTCGACAATCAAGTCAGTAACTTATATCACAAGATATCATCAACTCAAATCAAGAATTCACAAAATAAATCACATATCTTAAACCTATGGAGGTGTCTTACTTTTATAATGATCAGTGTCCAACTTCCCCTAGAAGTCTCACTTCATAGAGCTCTATCCTTTACAAGGATATCAATTATGCAAGACTCCTCCTATTTAGATTAGGATCAACTCTCTTTAGAGTCCATCCTTACCCAAACAGGTAGTCCTACATCATCTAGGACTTTTGTCCTTTATCCGAATATCTCGGATTACCGCATCATATCTCGACAATATCATAACACTCTCGGTATCATGGCTCACCCACGTGACACCTCGGCTATCACCTCAGCCACATGGCGCGACTCTAATAATACATCCCCCAGAGTAGAAGAAAAAGAATAGGATCTTGAGGGTTTAGGGTTTTATTTTTCGCAATTTGTACTGGGCCCCTTGTTTCTTGGCAGATTTTATATCTTAGCCCCTTTTATGTTCTCTATTGGTCAAAATGTTTAAATGAGCAAGGCATCTCCTACTAGACAATTTCTGCCAACTCGGTCTTTTAAAAAAATAATGTATTTGGAGTTAAAGTAATAAAGGACATAAAGATATAGGCTGTATTTGGTTGTATTCTGTAAATGTATTTCCACCCTTCCATTTCAATTTCATGTTTGGATAGAATTTTCAAAATGTAATTCTCTTTCCCGTTTGGTAGATTTCTCTCCGTTTCATTTTCTCCATTTTTCCCAACGTACATATTCTCTTTCTTTGGTCTTCTTTATTTCTAAAAAGCTTCACGTTAAAGATGTTTCCATAGCTGCTACGTATATCCTTCAATCAATCTGATGTGAAATAGCTGAGAAGGTGGAATGAGTTCTCTGATTTGGGCAAAAATAGCTGAGCCGGTCATCCACCTGGACTTCCGGCTAGTTGACCAATCAGTCAACCGCCACTCTTTGATAGATGATAAACAAGCATGTCTTCAGTCTCTGAAGCTTTCATCAAGAGAGAGAGAGAGTGAGTAGTAGAAATGGAGTAAAGTCTCACTCATTCATAACCCAACTTCGTTTCCTCTGTTCTGGTACTTGGAAAACTTCAAACCCCTCTACACTTTGCCTTGTCCGAAGAAACTCTACACTCTCTATTTCTCTATCTCTATATATGTATGTATATCTCTTTCTTATATTAACAGCACATTAGCACTTTGAAGAGAGGTGGAGTCAGAGACAATGGATGTGTTGCTGGGTAGAGAGCCCACATTTTTATATTAGAAATTTGATGACCAAAATATTAGAAATCGGATGAAAATATTTTTTTTAAAAATTAAATTAAAAAAAATTTGAATAAAAAATAATAATGCCTAGTTTGGCTCCTCTATTTTTTTTATGTATTTTTTATTATTTTAATTTTTTTTTTATTTGTTCAATTTAAAAAATTAATATTATTTTCTGTTAATAATTAATTTTTTTTAATTGGATTTAAAAAAAAGTGTGGTTATGAATGTTGATCAAAAATTTTCAATAAAGTTTTAAGTAGTTGTTTTTGGTTATGAATTATAACAATTTGAATTAAGTTTTGAAAACTATTTTGAAAACTCATCTCAAACAAATTTCTTATTTCACATGCCACATCAAACTTTTTAAACTCAATCTCCAATTCCACATACATTCAACACTCTATTCAAAAACCATAACCAAACAAATTTTCTACACTCAAATCATAATTTCAAAACTCACAAATTCAAAATACAACTCAATTCTCAATCATATTTAGAAACTCTACCAAGCACTGCCATATTTTTTAATATTCAAAATTCAGTCCATGAGTGTAAGGTAGATCTTCATTACATTATCAATAGTTGTAAAAAGAACTATGACAACTATTTATAGTTTAAATTCAAGAAAACTACTAAAAGATTTTAAAATTCAAAATGAAGATGATTCATTTTTATTTTAATGACATATTATATATCTTATGCACCGTAATGGACATTTCTACTACAATCATGTAATTGATAAAAATCTTATCTCCTTTAATTAATTATTTATTTTTTCTCAAACATTTCGTTTGGTCATCTTGATTTGATTAGAAAGTCTTTATTGAAATATAAAATATTAATTTTGAAAGATAAGAAAAATAAGACTTTACAAGAAATTTAGAACATGAGAATAGGAGTGAGATTGAGGTCTTTTGGTGCTATTTCTAGTCAATTGAAAATTGATAGTTAAAAAATATAAATATATCTCTTATTTATTTGTTTATGATTTAATTATGTGTACAGCACAAATAATCGTTGTTAATCAATATATCATTCAATTCAAAAAATGCAATCTATAAATTCTTGCTAAATAATATTCCAAGATCAAACATTATTTTTGAAAACATTCGTCACAAGAACTCAAGCAGAACATCCATAAAAATCATACATACACACCCATCAAAATTACTAAGTATATAATAAGAAAAACACAATCCATCCATTGTGAAATCAGAACATATGTGATCCACCATCAGAAATCTGAGCATGTGTAATCCTTCCATCCATCTCCAATCTATAAAACAAATGAAACCCAAAAAAAAGAAGGGGAAAAAAAAAAAAAAGCAAGATCATTACACAAAAACAATGATAGAAGATCCTTATAACAGATGTAGATAATGTTGGGATCTGGGATCTCGCCCAAGACCTTGTAGAAATTATAGTAAGCAGAAAAACACACCCACACACAAGGAGACACAATATTTAACATGGTTCGGCCTCAAAACCTACGTCCACAGGAGAGTAACCGGTTATCACTATACCAATGAGGAGATTACAGAAAGATTACAATAGAGGAGGAGCTCACACTCTCCTTACTTAGCCACTCTTCCGTCTCCCTCGCTCACACCGAAAGAGACGGTCTCTCCGCCTCACATCTTTCGCACTCTTTGGTTCACGATTTGCTCGGTTTCGGTTCTCACATTTTCACCTCTCCTCTCAACCTCCATTTATATACATTGGAGGAGAGGGAGTCTTCCATGTGAACTGGTTGCCAACCCCGTCTACCTTTGCGGTTTGCCGGTTGGTAGCCGCCTTCCTTGACATGGTTGGTGGCCGCCAAGCTTGACTTGGTTGGTTGTCTTCCCATGGGTGAATTCAACAAATCACCTCCTTCACTCATGTAAGGTGATCCACAGCACATACTGCTGCTAATCTTGTTACGCCCAAATTCAACATAGTCTCCATCTCTTCACTGAGACGCCTGCACCCCCTGAAGCTAGAGATAATACACCAGAGATACAAGAGGAGAAGGGAATCCTACATCCTCAACTCAACTCACACCACTCTCTGATTTGGAGAGAGTCTCTGTTCCTATCTCCCACAGATCTCTTCCACGCTTCCTGTCTCAGATGTCTTCACTTGCTATGCTTGAACTTGCGTAACCAAGATATCCTGCACCCCCTGATTGGATGCTCTTCACCCCCTGCTGGGATGCCTTTGACTGTCATGCATTTCATCGCAGAACCTGTCATTGGAGCAATAGAAAACTCGTTGTTTTATCCCATCAACGTCCCTGGTTTTCTTAGCTCGGATTTTTCCCTTGAACTATCCTAAACTATCAGCATTTGCCCTTTGCACTCTTGAACAACTTCCCAGCGTTTCCACACACTTATTGTTCATGCCTTTTGCAATCCCTGATCTCCAGCTCAGCGATACGCGTTACCTGCATATCTATCACTTGTACTACCAGATGATGGTTGACAGTAGCTCTTTCTTCCAAAGAAACTTCAACAGATATGTACAAGTCACCAACTATGCAACACCTAGCATAGTACCTGCACCCATACTTCTTGAGTGCTCATCGTGGCTCTATCTCTTCTCCTGCGCTTGAGCTGGCCTGAGAGATCTGCAATAACTCTGTTTCATTAAGAGGTGCGTTCGCTGCCACAGAATCAAAACTGATACCATAACCCAGGTATCCAACCATTCAGTCAAAACTGAATGCCATCTGCTGTACAAAACACAAGCGCTTTTCCAAAAAACACAGCAGATTCCATTGCTCAAAATCACATTGAGCCAATGCAAAGAACATGCAGAACCAATCGAGCTAGCTCTTCGATTTTCTGCAACTCAAGCTCCACTATAGTGCCAAGTTCCGATTTCCATAGGCACCAAACAAGTTGTCCTTGACAACTCCAAACAAAACATGGTGAGCAACCCGCTTGAACCAATGCTGAGGAGACTAAACAAAAAAGGCTTCAAATTCTCCGTCAAAGCAACTTCGAAAGCGGTACCAAAAACATCATGTCCGATCAACCATCGAACACAATACTGCTCTCTTCAAGCTCGAATTAATCAAGAGAGCCAAACAAATTCTCCGAGAACTGAGGCAAGTTCTCCACCAAACAAAACTGGACTGTGGACGCAGTTAGGCTCTAACAGTTCAGAAGTATCGGAACAAACTTCAAATGAACTTACAAAATGCCAAGAGCCAAAAAATTCTGAAGTGTCGAGCAAACTCCAGATTCCTCCAACTGCAATTCCAACCGGCAGACACAAGATGATGCACCATCTTCACAGCTGCCAAAAACCACCCAAAGGCGCGTGCACCATAAATGCACAACTCCAACAGTCCCCGCTGACTCCACCGAGTCTGCAAATGATCTATCCCCTCAAAATCCAACGACAGATTAAGGAATGGATCCCAACACATGAGATTCATAAAATCACTATCTTCACGTTTCTCCGCAGCAATCTTTTCCAATCTTCAATGAACCCCAACGGTCAAACCGCTTCCAGAGAAGCAAACACCCGGAGTCTGAATCGTCACCCAGACTACCAATAGTTGATGTCTTCAAATATGGAACAGATTGCGAAAATGAAAATCCACAAGAAGAAGAAATAATCAAGTCTCACAAACCGGAGACACCCCTGGATCTAATCAAACACGATCATAGATCCCAACTGTGATGATGAATCTCAATAAACCACGACTCTAAAAATCGCCAGTAATCCGTGAAAGACTGCCAACAACAATGCCTCCAATAGATATTGAACAAAAACACCAAAGCTCCACCAAGATCTAAAGTAGATTGTCACACCTTCTTCAAATCGACAAATGCGGAAACCAAGGCTTCACCAAATGTGAGTCTTCTAACAACGATCCATGAAGGATCTCCAACGCCTCCACAGAGGCCAATGCCAATAAAGTACTACTATTTGGACTTATTGCATATGTCAAATCTCCGTAGTACACTCTGCCAATGCTGGTTCTCTCTAGCCCCTAGAGAAAAACCCAATGAACTCTGAAGTTCTATAACTAACCCAAGAGTCTCCAAATGAACTGATAACTTTTGCAACTGACTCTGAAAGGTCTTTAATTGGCTTCTAATTGGCCTCAACCGGGTGAACAAAATTTTTCACCCCCATCACCCACATGGATGATAAAACACCGTTGTACAAATATGCCTCTATTCCACCGAGTATCCGGAGTGAATCTGCACCTCCTACTTGGAATGTCTTCAACCGCCACACATCATCTTGCATGGCTCGCACCTCTATCACCAGGTACTTGCATCCTCCAATAGAATGCTCACCATTTCCCTGTTGAGGTGACTCCACCCAAACTCTCTGGGTGCCCGTCGCGACTTCACTGCCACGAACCAGATTCAAGACAAAGAGAGAGATTTGCCTCTCCCTGGGTGCGCATTACAGCGTCTTATCCTTTTCAATTTCTTTGTCTGGAGCTTTCTTCTGTGAACTAGTTGATGCTACCAGGCCAAAATCCGGCACACTGCACCTTTGTATGACTCTGTTGTGTACTCTTGCACTGTTGTATGCCAGCACCTTGTATAACATTTCTGCGTACTTATTTGTGCTATTGTAGGTACATGCTCCTACACCTTATGTGTGTACTACTGCAGTTGTTCCCCCCCTTCCACGTTCACATACTACCAGTACTTCTTGTATTATGTTTGACAGTAGCTCCAACTGCCACAACATTTCCCTGAGCCTGCACTGGTTGCCAATCATCTATCTGATGAAGTGGACTTTTGATTGAACCAGATCTTCCGATCACATCAACAACCAGGAAAGTTCCTAGGAAAGACTGGTGGGGTCACAACCGGTCCCACTTAAGAACCAGTCTCCTTAGACAGTGTCTTTTTGACAGAACTTTCCTAGACATTGTTGATCTTAAGATAATCATGTGCAATTCTCCTAATTGCATCCTGACCAATCCTGATCTCCATTGATTTGCCATTTGATTAAGTCTGATCTCCTTTGGTCTTCAATGATCTATCTCGATCTGTATCTGGTTGTCCAATTTGGTCAGAATCTGCCCATTCTAACCTCTTCAGTGAATCCGCAGCGTTCCACAATATCCGGCAACCTTCCTTCGACTATTGAAGATAACAAACTCCCTTGTTTGACAATCTTTCCAAACCATTCAGAATTTCACTATTCTGACCTCACGGTTGCATCCGGAACGGTCTGTTTAGCTAGGACCAACCTTCGCTGCACTTCCGGGGACCTCACTAAAAAACATCCCCGAAAGCTGGGCCACGCCACAATTTTCTGAAAATTCTGGGCCAAATTGCAATTTTCAGAAGTTCAGAAAACATTCTGTGTTCCAACAAAATATTCTGTCCACTGCACCTGACGCCGTTTGCCACTTTAATTTGCCTTCTTTTTACAGAAACTCTGATTCCAAAAAATGACCGTACGGATGTGTCTGGAATACTCCAAATAGTTGAAAAGCACTATTGGATCATCAAAAACGGACTCTGAATGGCTTAGATCAAGCCAAAACATTTTGTACGCCTCAGATCTGCGGCTGCACCTTAGCCGCGAAGCATTGGATCCTTCTCCTGCGGCTGCATCACTGCCGCGTCGCACTGGATCCTTCCTCGGAGTGATGACATGGCATCTGACGCAGCGGCCACGTGGCGATGACATGGGAACCTACGTCTTGCTGACTGGACGGCCACGTGTCGATGACGTGGATGACACGTAGTGGTGCTGCTGACATGCTTCTGATGACGTGGCGCTACGTGGCTTCACGTGGCGTGAGCATGGAGGACACGCGCGATCGCCCAGTCACCTTCTTCCTTTCCTCCACGCGTGTGGCGCGTGCACGACAGTGCGATGATGCGCCGGCTCTTCTTCACGGCGCGTGTGGCGCGTGCTGGGACTGGGTCTCACGCGCTACCTTCAGAAGGCGCGTGAGGGCGCGTCCTGCCTCCTTTGGCGTTGTTCTTTGCAGTTTGGACTCCTCTCGTCGAGCCCTTGCTCCTGGTATGCTCAAAGTCTGATTTCGAGCAACTTGATTTCTGGGCAATTTCGAACAACACGCTGTTTTTGTTCCGAAACGCCACCGACGAGGCTCTGATACCACTTGTTGGGATCTGGGATCCCGCCCAAGACCTTGTAGAAATTATAGTAAGCAGAAAAACACACCCACACACAAGGAGACACAATATTTAACGTGGTTTGGCCTCAAAACCTACGTCCACGGGAGAGTAACCGGTTATCACTATACCAATGAGGAGATTACAGAAAGATTACAATAGAGGAGGCTCACACTCTCCTCACTCAGCCACTCTTCCGTCTCCCTCGCTCACACCGAAAGAGACGGTCTCTCCGCCTCACATCTCTCGCACTCTTTGGTTCACGGTTTGCTCGGTTTCGGTTCTCACACTTTCACCTCTCCTCTCAACCTCCATTTATACACATTGGAGGAGAGGGAGTCTTCCATGTGAACTGGTTGCCAACCCCGTCCACCTTTGCGGCTTACCGGTTGGTAGCCGCCTTCCTTGACATGGTTGGTGGCCGCCAAGCTTGACTTAGTTGGTTACCTTCCCATGGGTGAATTCAACAGATAAATTATTCAACAAACTAAGAAAAGTGAAAGAGTGATACGCAATATTCATGTTGGAATGGCAATTCTAGCTCTTCTTCCTCGTCCTCCACTTCCAAGAAGATTTTTCCTGATCAAATGCAGCTGACTTAGAACATCTTTAATATCCATTCGATCTTTGGGCAACTCCTCTGAACAGGCAACTCCAACTCTAATTATTGAAAGCAAACACTCCTCATTTTTTTCACTGCTAGCAATAGCATGCCTCTGAATCTGATTCCGACTGGCGTTGTTGCTAGAGCTTGCTTCCCCCTCTTGTTGTTGAAGCAGATTTGGATCGACAATTCGTGCGACTTGATCAGGCAAAGCCATCTTAGCAAAGTTATGGAGATTTAGACCATCAATGAACATGTTATCCGTGGGTCTCTTCCCAGTAAACGTTTCCAATAAGAGGATACCATAACTATACACGTCTCCAAATGTCGACACTTGATTTCCCATACCATACTCTGCAAAATTAATCAAGAACCTCACATATATGGCAATACAATTGAAAAGAAGCTTCGCAGTAAGCATATCAGTGAATAATATAGTGAAGTACCTTATGTAGATAAGTTGTACAAATATGATCCAATTATCGATATCTAACTAACTTAATTTTTTCACAAATGATATGCTCAATAGACCTTATAAGATTAACAATTCGGACCAAAGAGATGGGCTTAGGATAGGTCGCACTAAAAGAAACAGCAGTCCCTGCTGTGCCCTAAGCCACAGCAATGATCCCTCTCCAGATGTACAATTTGTAATGCTTGAAGTGAGTAATAATGCTATCAGGGTCGATAATTTTTGGCTATCGGTTTAATGCCGATAAAAAAGAAAAAAAAGATTTTCCTGAAAAATCATCTCTAATTTAGTGAGAGTAATATACTTGATATAAAAAAGGTAAAATTAATAGACAAATTTACCTGGAGTAGCATAACCGATAGATCCTCTTATGCCAATAGAACTTGATTGATTTGTACAAGAGTTGTTATCGGTGGCTTCTGAATGATCTCACTAATCCAAAGTCGCCTACATGTCCATTCATTTCAATGTCCAAAAGAACATTGCTTTTCTTTAATCACAATGAACAATTGGTTTTGGGCTATAATGATGAAGATAATCAATTGCAGAAGCAACATCGACAGCAATACTTAATCTCTGTAGAAGACTTAAGTTTCTTGACTCCCATACCATTACCTTCATTTTCCTCTGAATGCAACCACTTCTCTAGGCTCCCATTGACCATGAACTCATAAAACTAGAGCTTTGAAATCATTACCATGGTTATCAATACTCGAACATACGGTGACCACCTTCAAAAGATTGCGATGCTTAATACTCCTCAAGACCTCACACTCAGTTATGAAACTCTTGGAAGCTCCATGCATCTGAATGTTGAGTACTTTCACAGCAATGACTATTCCATCTTGTTCAAGGATTCCTTTATACACTGAACCAAAACCGCCCACACCAATCAAATTGGCAGGTGAAAACCCATCAGTTGCTTTTAATAGACTTTGGTAGGACACCTTCACGCGAAACACCTTTGGGAATATGTTCTCTAAAAATCTAGAGGAAGGTATTTTTCTCGACTTCTTAAACCAAGTAAAGAAGAGGAAACAGAGCACCAAAATTAGTCCCAAAATCCCCAAAGCTATGGGGATTTTTAATTTCAAGGTAAGACTTGATTTTTTCTTTTTAATTCAGGAATGCCCCCGCAAAGTTTGGTGTTACCTTTAATTGAAAATGCAGTTGCATTTTTAAAGATGCCCAATACTGGCACCGCACCTTCGAAATCATTAAACGACAAATTTAGTGTTTCCAACAAGACAAGACTCTCCAAATAGTCTGGAATTTGACCTGATAAATTATTGTTAGAAACATCTAATATTGCAATACCTCTCAAAGAGCTCAAAGACGAAGGAAGTGTCCCTCTGAAGTTGTTGCCTGCCATTCTTAGGCTTTCCAATTTCACGCAGCTACCAAGAGTGCTTGGAATTACACCGGACAACATGTTGTCAGATACATCCAGTGTTTCTATGTTAATTAAACTTCCGACTTCTACAGGAAATGAACCACTCAAATGGTTTTCTAATAGATTCAGAAACCTTAATGATGATAGACTAAAAATTTCTTGTGGAATTATACCACTAAGATTGTTTTGAGAAAGAGATAGTATCACCAAATTTTGGCATTTTGCCAGACTAGAAGGGATGCTGCCATGAAAATTATTTTCATATAAACGAAGCTCAGTTAACACAGTTAAGTTACCCAAAAGCAATGGAATGTTCCCCGATAATTTATTAGATGAGAGCGCCAAAGCCTGCAGCATTTGAAGCTTCACTATATTAGCTGGAATGTTTCCCTCGATTTTATTGCTCCACAGTTCAATATCCTCCAAATTGAATAGATTTCCTATTCCAGTGGGAATGTTTCCAGATATTTTATTTAGGTTCAGGTATAGTAAAGCAAGATTTGTAGAAAAATTACTAATAGAAATAGACTCAGGCAACATCCCTCCGAAATTGTTGTCGTTTAGACCCAGGACAAGTAACTCTGAGGCATTGGTCAAAGAGGAGAGAAAGCTCAAGTCATCAGCTTCCCCAGTTCCCAGATTATTGCGACTTAAGCTCAACACTCTAAGATTTTGCAGCTGCTCAAGTGGTGGTACTTTTCCTGTAAATCCATTGCTTTCAATTTCAAATACTTCTAGTTTGGAAGCATTGGATAGTGAAAAAGGAAGAGAACCAGAAAATAGGTTCTCACAAAGGCCGAGGAATTGGAGGTTAGGAAGAGTATTTCCCAAGTCCCAAGGAAAGATCCCTTGAACTTGGTTCTGAATCAAACCCAAAACCTTGAGAGAAGAGAGATTGGAAATGGAAGAAGGAATGGTACCAGACAACCTATTCCCTTCAAATCCAAGAGTTTCAAGGTTTGTCAATCGACCAATAGTACTTGGGATATTCCCACTAAAACAATTTTCCACTGCATCGAATTCTTGAAGAGATGATAGATTTCCAATGGATGAAGGGATACCTCCTATTAGATAGTTGTTCAGAATATGAATTCGCTTCAGCTTAGACAGTGAACCGAGCTCCACAGGAAACTTCCCTACGAGATTATTGTAGGATAAATTCAATAAATAGAGGTTAAAGCAACGAGAGATGTTGGCTGGAATTTCTCCACTAAAAGAGTTGTTGCTTAGCCACAGGACTCGAATTCTTGGCAAATGTCCAAGTTCTGGAGGGATTTTTTGAGTGAAGCTATTGTTGGGCAACAATAGTCTTCTAAGAAAGGTCAGATTCCGATATGAGGTGAAATAGAACCTGCCAACTTTTGAGATGTTAGGTTCAACACGGTGACCCTCTGGTGTCGTCGGCCACATGTTGCCCCATGCCACTGGCAGAAGTGGATGGACTCATTCCACGAGCTCAGAGCCCCATAGGGATCTTCAGTTATTTTGGCCTTGAAATCAAGCAGTGTTAATCGGTCCGTCTCATTTCCATGAGTATGCGCTGCAGTGACAGTGCAAGCAAAGCCTAAAGCAAAAAAACACGAGAGAAGAATAGCACTATAAGACCCAAGAAACGCTAGGTTCATCTGGGTGTTGGAAAAAAACAACTTTTTTGGGCTGAGGTATTGGAATTTGGAAAGCTTCATTGAGTGGAAAGGCTCTGGTTTTTTAACCATACTGTTGATGCCTTGTGGATGGTGTTAATTTGCATCAGCTAAGAGTATCTATTTATTGCCCGGTGGTGCTACCAGGCCCGGTGCTGAGATTTCCGGGATTCAAAGTCGATAATCAATTAATAAATTTTTGGGATTCTTCACATTCGTTTTTTTCATTGAATGAAAAAAAGAAAAAATAAATAAATAAAAATTTGAAAGTAAATGACAAAAGATTTGTGTCAAAATCACAAAAAATACTTAGAATTACATTACAACAACTAATAAGTATCGCTTGATTCTCGTTCTTCTTGCATAATCTAGTTTTTTTTTGCAAAATCATTTTCAATTGATAACAATGAAAATTATTTTAAATGGACCTTTCAATTTTTTAATGGATCAATTTATTTTAAATTAATTTGGGCATTTCTTAATTTTTTTTGGATTTAATATATCACACTAAACTATAATAAGAGAGGCCCCCTTTTGTGAGTCTATTTTCAATGGATAACAATGCTAATTTATTTGAATGGATCTTTCAATTTTTTAAAAGATCAATTTATTATAAGTTAGTTTGGGCATTCTTTAATTTTTTTTGGACTTAAAATATACCTAATATATTACACTAAAATATAATAGGAGAGAGTCCTTTTTTTTAGTCTATTTTAAAGGGTCCTAGGCCATGGCCTTGTGAGCCTATGTCCAGGGCCGGCCCTGGGTGTATTGTGTTTTTGTTATTTATGTACTCGGTGCTTTTGATGGGTGTGTATAAATTTTTATGGATGTTATGTTTGAGTTCTTGTGACAAATGTTTTCAAAATAATATTTGATCTAGGAATATTATTTAGCAACAATTTATGGATTGCAGATTTGGAATTGTTGTGAATGCATTATATATTGATTAACAAGGATTATTTGTGTTGTACACAAAACCAAATCATAAATAGATAAATAAGTTGATTATTAACAAATTAAAAAGAGATATATTTATATTTTTTAACTATCAATTTTAGTTTATGAGAAATAGCACCAAAAAACCTCAATCTCAAACTCAATTAGGTAAGTCTGGGTTAACAGACTTTCCTAATACAATTAGGTAGATAAGTCCAGTCCAATCATATTGTCATCTTTTCCACAAAGTGTAATTACTTATTAGATAATGATGCTATTGTGTAATATCACCATTATATTTAATATTTGTTCATTGAAAACAACCTAAAAGATCATCATTTTCTTGATGAGTCATTCCTTTTGGAGTTGCTTCCTCAATTATTTAATATTTGTTCATTGAAAGCAACCTAGAAAACAATCATTTTCTTAATGAGTCCTCCTTATGGAGTTGCTTCCTCAATTATTTAATATTTGTTCATTGAAAGCAACCTAGAAGACTATCATTTTCTTAATGAGTCCTTCTTTATGGAGTTGCTTCCTCAATTATTTACAGCGTGTTGAATGGGTTGTTTACTTCAATTAATACAATTCTTAAAAATCATTTCCATGACCTAGACTTTTCTATTCAATTTGGGTCTATAGGCTTTTTTTCTTTTTTTATGTTTTTGTTTTTTTGTTTTACAGGTTAGAAATGGATGGAATGATTACAGATACTCAGATTTGTTGATGTTGGATCACATATGTTTTGATTTCACAATGGGTGGATTGTGTTTTTGTTATTTATGTACTCGGTGCTTTTGATGGGTGTGTATAAATTTTTATGGATGTTATGTTTGAGTTCTTGTGACAAATGTTTTCAAAATAATGTTTGCTTTAGGAATATTGTTTAGCAAGAATTTATGGATAGCAGATTTTGAATTGTTGCAAATGTTGGGTATATCTCTTTATTGGAGTATGAAACCCAATTGATTTATTAAAATATTTAATTTAATTTGGTGTTGGTTATAATATATTTTTAATATATTATATCTAACTTTTAGAAGCCCAATGAGTATTTAATAGTAGTTAGGATTTGAACAAATACCCTAGAATTAACAATGAGAAATGCTAGGGGTAAGGAAAATTTTAAGGAAAATGATAAGGAAAACTGTCTGCACCGTTAGATCAGATATGATCTCATGATCCAACGGTGCAGATGAGTTTTCATGATGGTTTTCATGAAAATTTTCATGACATTGTTTGTTGCTCCTCCCGAAGTGATGTGGCTGCTACAAAAATTGATCCTTTTTCGGTGGATTTTGTTCTTGGGCTAGAAGCTAGCTGTGTGAGTACTTTTGGATTAAATTCATCTCCGGTGGAGGTTAAATTCGAAAGGTTTTATTTCAGCAGTACTTTGCAGCGTTAGTGGAAATTTTGATTCAGATTTTGAGTCTTTTACAACTTTGTTTTGAAGATTTTTACTTGTCTATTTGGTGAGGTATTTTCTCTTATTTATTTGTGATTATTAAGAATTCACCTAAAGGTGATTTATGATATCATTCATGTCTCGTTTGTAATCGTTTGAAAACTTTTTTGGTTGATAGTGGAATCGATTTTTTATCCCGTGGACGTATCTCACATCGAGGGAACCACGTAAAAATTCTTGCATTGCTATTGATTTAATTTTTTCGCATTAGTTTTCATTCTCATTAATTGATTTACTTGTGAGAAATCATCAATTTTCCCTAACAGTGAATGCATTATATATTGATTAACAAGGATTATTTGTGTTGTACACATAACCAAATCATAAATAGATAAATAAGTTGATTATTAACAAATTAAAAAGAGATATATTTATATTTTTTTAACTATCAATTTTAGTTTATGAGAAATAGCATCAAAAAAACTTCAATCTCAAACTCAATTAGGTCAGTCTGGGTTAACAGACTTTCCTAATACAATTAGGTAGATAAGTCCAGTCCAATCATATTGTCGACTTTACCACAAAGTGAAATTACTTAGTAGATAATGATACTATTGTGTAATATCACCATTATATTTAATATTTATTCATTGAAATCAACCTAAAAAATCATCATTTTCTTGATGAGTCATTCTTTTTGGAGTTGCTTCCTCAATTATTTAATATTTGTTCATTGAAAGCAACCTAGAAGACCATCATTTTTTTAATGAGTCATTCTTTTGGAATTGCTTCATCAATTATTTACAACGTGTTGAATGAATTGTTTACTTTAATTAATGTAATTTTTAAAATTATTTCCATGAGCTAGACTTTTCTATTCAATTTGGCCCTATTTGCTTTTTTTCTCTTTTTTTTTTTTTTTTTTTTTTTTTTTTTTTTTTCAGGTTAGAAATGGATGGAATGATTACACATACTCAGATTTGTTGATGTTTTGATGTTTTCAGATTTGTTGATGTTAACATATGTTCTGATTTCACAATGGGTGGATTGTGTTTTTGTTATTTATGTTCGGTGCTTTTGATGGGTGTGTATAAATTTTTATGGATGTTATGTTTGAGTTCTTGGGACAAATGTTTTCAAAATAATGTTTGATCTAGGAATATTTTTTAGCACGAATTTATGGATTGCAGATTTTGAATTGTTGTGAATGTTGGGTATACCTTTTTATTAGAGTATGAAATCTAATTGATTTATTAAAATATTTAATTTGATTTGGTGTTGGTTATAATATATTTTTAATATATTATACCTAGTGGGTATTATATTTAGTTTAATAGCAGTCGGGATTTGAATAAAAACCCTAGAATTAACAATATATATGTATTGTTTGTTACTCCTCCCGAAGTGATGTGGCTGCTACAAAAATAGATCCTTTTTTTGTGGATTTTGTTCTTTGGCTAGAAGCTAGCTGTGTGAGTACTTTTGGCTTAAATTCATCTTCGGTGGAGGTTAAATTCGAAAGGTTTTATTTCAGCTATCCTTGAGTATTAGTGGAAGTTATTTTGATTCAGATTTTGGATCTTCTATAATTTTGTTTTGAAGATTTTTGTTTATCTATTTGGTGAAATTTTTCCTCTTATTTATTTGTGATTATTTGAAATTCACCTAAGGGTAGTTTGTGTGTGACCATTCATGTCTCGTTTGTAATTATTTGAAAACTTTTTTGGTTGATAGTGGAATCGAATTTCGATTTCGTGATCGTACCTCACATCGAGGGAACCACGTAAAAATTCTTGCATTACTGTTGATTTAATTTTTTTGCATTAGTTTTCATTCTCATTGATAAATTTATTTGTGAGAAATTATTGATTTTTCCTAACAGTGAATCACTACAAGAAAACCAGTTATATAACACGGAGGCTTTTGCGACGGGGCAACTACCGTCGCAAAAAATGATTTTTTGCGACGCATTGTGTAGACGTCCCCGAACGCCCCGGGAGGGTTAAGTCCCGTTCCGTTCATATTGGGTCACTACAGTTCGAAGGACTCAAATGTCACGGTTCTTAATCTTGAACCAAAGAGTCCAAATCCGGCAAATCGTTTTGAAAACAGATTTTTTGAAAGAAGTGCCAAACATGGACTGCTTTGCCAGATACAGAGTCGCCACCTAAATATTTTATTTTTAATGGGAAATTTAGGAAACCCTGACTCGGTGCCAAAGGCCACGTGTCCGTCATCACCAAAGTTGCCTCGGCTCGGGAACTTGGGTACGATTGGGGAAGGTCACTTCGTGAGCACCCCCGCTCGCCCGGTCAAAGACCGGCCTCTACTAACCATGATATCTGTTTTTGAAAACATTGTATGTTCTTATTCCGGTTATTAGCCTAGGTTACTATGTGATGCTCGCAGCAAACAAGTATAGACTGGGCCACTGAATTGGAACAAAACATTTCATGTTTGTTTGTTTGAAAATGGTTTGATGGTGCTACCCGCAGGTAGGCTAAGACGCGGATTTGCCACCCTCAGGTGGGCTTAGAAAACATGATTTTGCCACTATCTAGTGGGCTTAAAACAAACATTTGATGAATTGCTCCAATCCAAGTAACTCAACCTCCACCCACAGGCATTCAAGGCAGTTATATCACATAAGCACATAGCCTCATGGTAAGCATGCTATCATGGCAACACTCACACGCATGCAAGGATGCTAAAGCATAAAACTCACCGAGTACTCCAAGCCAAAAAAAAAACTGATTAGAAATCATGCATGATCCTAATTATACAGAATTGCCTAATGCAACACATGCAAAGATGCAACTATAGCAGGCTCGGCTATTCTAAACATGGCATGTGGAATGCTACAGCTAACACGTATTCAATTTGGAATTGAAATACAAATGCAGTTTGTATGATGCGCCGAGCCCGGTGCGTGCAAAACAGATGAATGATGCAAACATGCTGTCATACTGTATGCTAATTGAAATATGCCCTATATCTAACCATCATAAGCGGGTAAATAAAAGGGAAGAAAGACGTGGGGTTGGAAGACATACATCACACTCACCCACACTTATTACAATTATGCCCTCGCGCAGAGGGTCCGAATAAATAATACAGTCCTAATGAAAGAATATACAGTCCGAAATATACAGAAATTCCTAATTAATTAACAAATTAACTAAGAAAGCTGTAAACTGGCATGCAAGCCAGGGGCTGCCTTGACTCTGATGAATGATGTATGCTGGGCTGCCTTGCGTGGAAATCCACTGGGATGCCCCATTAGCCTCTGTTTGCAATGTTTCTCGAAACCGTGCCAGACTCCGAAAAGTTGCTGATTCTTCATTTTGCTGCAACAGAGAGCAGGAAAGGGGCATAGCAATGTATTTCACAAATATATGCATGCCTCGATCCTCGTGCCACCAATCACGCATAACGATGCATGATGGCCGAGGAGCGATTGCACAACTCAATATGGGATGAATGCAGATGAATGCTACAACAAAACCTAACTCCATCATGGTAATCCGGAATGTCGGTGACTTGGGAATTGAGACCCGTTCCGTCACTCGGAGTACGGAACGTACCTCGTTTCCCGTGCTCGGGCTAACTCCTATCCCGAACACGATGCAATATGCATGATATGCATGAAATGCAGCTAATATGCAATCCTAACATACACAATGCTATGAAAATGAAATGTCTCGAAATGTGTGCACACGGGCGCGTAAACCGAGGCGATGATCCTAAGGCATGAAATGGCATACGCAATGCAATTGGACTTACACTAACACGAGTGGATCTCAGCCACACTCACATAAGAGGCCGTCGGATAAAAAAGAAGTGCCTCGAAATGCGTGCCCACGGACGCGCAAACCGAGGCGATGCATACGGAATGCAAAATGACATGGAAATGATATGTAATGAGGCTAAAATGAGATGTCTCGAAGTGCGTGCCCGCCGAGAAAATGGCATACGGAGTGCAATGATGCGAAAATGGCATACAGAATGCAAAATGGACTTATACCAACATGAGAGGACCTCAGCCACTCTCATACGGGAGGCCGTCGGATAAAAAAAGAAGTGCCTAGAAATGCGTGCCCACGGGCGCGCAAACCGGGGCGATGCATTAAAGCATGAAATGGCATACGAAATGCGAAATGGACTTATATTAACATGAGTGAGCCTCAGCCACACTCACATGAGAGGCCGGCGGATGAAAATGAGGCGCCTCGAAATGCGTGCACACAGGCGCGCAAACCGAGGCGATGCATACGGAATGCAAAATGACATGAAAATGATATGCAAACATGCAAATGGAATTTCAACACTTACAAATGATGCAAAACAGTCCCGAAAGGTGGGGAAATGATACCAAATGCCCGGAATGGTCCCGAAATGCGATAATAGCACCCGGAATGGCCTATAGCCACACTAAACATGCATAATTGGTACATGATGCAAAACAGTAGCAAGGCAGCCCCAAATAGCATTATTCACAGTACAAAACATGGCGAAATAATGAGCATAGATAGGACAACAATAGCATGCAAAAATACGAGCCAAGAGAGGGGTATTGAAGCAAGTGATACATGCGATGCCAAATGAAAAGTACCCTTCTACAACACTGATGAGGGACCAAAAATATGCACATTTACAGTAGATGACATCCCCCAACTCAGTATGAAAACATGGTAAAAATGCTATGCAAGAATGAGGATATATAAGGCTATAACATGAAGTACCCCAAACATTCATCAAACCAGCAAAGATCCTTAATGAAATATGTCAAGAAGATCAAAATATGGATATTTTCAGTACTGATGATGGCCGAAAACAGAAGCTAGATAAGCTTAAAAAAGCATGCAAAAGGGGGGGGTCAAAGAGAGATATAAAGACAAGTATAACATGGAGACCCCAAACAAGATTGATCCCTTCTACAATATTGTAGAGGGACACAAAATAAGCTCATCACAGTTCATGACATGTTCCAAAACAGACTGCATGTAGGTCAAACAAATCATGCAAGTTTACGGTAAATATGAGAAATTATGAAGCAAGTGCATGATGAGAGGCCACAGGGTTGAGCCCTTCTTCAATGTTGAAGAGGGGCTCAAAATAGGCCCACTCACAGTTTACCTCATGCTCGAAAACAGATCACTCATAGCTAGATATTTCATGCAAAAAGGGTAAAACATGGATTCAAAGCAACTTGCATATGGAGCATGAAAACAAGGTTGAGCCCTTCTTCAATGTTGAAGGGGCTCAAAATAAGCACAATATCAGTTCATGAGATGCTCCAATTCAGATCACACATAGGCCAAATATTCAATGCAAAATAAAGGCATACAAGAGGATATTGAAAGAAGTGTAAGATGGAGGGCTCAAACAGAGTTGAGCCCTTAAATAAACCTCAAGAATAGCTCAAAATAGGACCACTTTCAGTATTGGTCGGAGCTCAAAACAGTGAGCAAGTAGGGTTAAGAAAAGAGGCAAGAAAATGGTGTAAAAGAGGGAATTTGAGACTTACCCTTGAAGACCTCACTTTTGCTACCTCTTGGCTTGAGGAAAGTTGCTTCTAAGCCTCTCAAGAATCCCTCCTTGCTGCTGGAAATGGATTGGTGATGGTGATGCTTGATGATGCTCAAGAAATGGCACTAAACTTGAAGATTTTTGAGAGATTGAGAGAGAGGTGTGTATGTATGCTTGAAGGCAAGTTTTCTAACCCTTGAGAGAGTGTGGGAGCTGCTGTTATATGGACAAAAGGAGGGGTGTAAAGTGGAGGGAAATGCACCCAAGCATTCCCCTCCAAAATATCCCCCGGATACAGATCTTTTCTGGGAAAAAGGTGCATAGCTGTAAGGAACACATCCCAAGGAGCATGGCCGGCCAAGTGCTTTTTCTGGAGGTGGCCGGCCGGCCACCCCCCATGGCCGGCCGGCTAGGGGGTAAAAATGAAGTGAAGATTTGCTGGCCGGCCACCACATGATGGTGTCCTCCCAGGTGTGTACAACAAGGCCCTGTGGTTCAAATTTGACAACTCTGAAACAGGAGAGAGAATAGGCCAATTCAAAGAGGGGTTCAAAAGGTTCAAAGAGAATTATTGGCCGGCCATAGGTTTTTAGTGTCCTCCCATGTGTGTACATCACAAATATGTGGTTTTGATTTGAAGAAAATGGCCCTAGGGTGGTCAACATTAGCCCGGAAGTGAGAAAAACGGGCGCCGGGGGGCGCCGGAAGAGCATAACAGGTTGCTTGGACAATTACTAGCCTCCCACCCTCCAGTGATCTTCCTTATGATAAAACAGAGGTACCTGCCAAAAATGAACAAAAACCGATGCAAAACGAATGCTCGGGGACCAAAACACGCAGTTCGAGGTCCCGAAAAAAAGGCTGTAAGCACCGAAAGTGGCATTCGGCCACGAAGTGGGTATCTAAGACCCCAGTGTCCCTCGTTATGATAAAACAGAGGTACCTGCCAAGAATGAACAAAAACCGATGCAAAACGAATGCTCGGGGAAAACACGCAGTTCGGGTCCCGAAAAGGCTGTAAGCACCGAAAGTGGCATTCGGCCACGAAGTGGGTATCTAAGACCCCAGTGTCCCTCGAAAGGGAGTAAATGAGATGCATGCCAAAAACCGGAGGAATCGGAGATGGTTGGGTGGTCCCGAACCGAGGACACGGCCTGACGGCTCCGAAAACCGGGAACCGGGCTCCGAAATGGGCAAAATGGCCTACGGCCACTGAGAGATGGTCTACGGGACCTCTCCCTCCCCTTAGGAAAAAAACAGAGAAAACCGAGTCTGGTTCGCAAACCGAGACAAGGCGAAGAGGTTCGGAAGTCCGGAGGCAGGGCGCACGGCCGTGACTCTGAGACTTCTGAACGAGCACAATATGCAACATCACCGAGCGCTCAATCGTGACGTCTGAGTCTTAAGGTCGGTCAAAAATGGGGTGTCTACAGTTGCCCCTCTTTGACAGAACTCGGAAGTCACAAGTGACGGGACTGAATGTCAAAGCCCAGAGACGACCCATTTTTGACAAGGCCGAAGACTTAGACAATCATACAAGATGAAAAGAGATGTGCCCGCAGGCAAAGGGGGCAAAATGCAAAGCGACATGCACAGAGCCAAATGATCATGCAAATGCAGCAAGCTGTAATGAGGCAAGTATTCGCAAATAGATGCAACAGTTTTAAGCAAGAATGCAAAGCAACAACTACATTTCATGCAGTTTAAGAATGCGGAGAATCATTCAATTCTCGTCGCGTCTCACACGGAGAAGATACGATACCTGCGCGATTGGTCTGGTCGCACCAGAATGAACCGTACATACAATATCGTGCCTGCAAAAGAGAGAAATTCAACAAGAACAACATGCTAACAACATATATTCAATGTGATTCCTGTGATTCTGAAAGTTTGACACACGCAGTGTCGGCGAGTGAATGCAACACAATACGAGCAAGGAACGTGCGTGACAACGCATGCTCAAGCACAGAGGTATGGTACATCAAGAAATCATGCACGACGATGCAAAATGTTGATAAGAATGCAAGTTATATGCAAAACAATGCAAAATGAGCATAAACCAGGGTGCCCGTTTGTTGCGAAATAACGAGCAGGAAAACGCGCATTTCAGCAAAGGCAACTCAATCGTGACCTCTGGTTCACCTCCCGGAGAGGTTACAACATGTTCAAAAAGGATACACCTTGATTTTGATGAGTGATGATGAGACACATGTCAAAAACTGCAGCTGAAGTTCCGGCGGACCGATTTCGCGACCGGAAGTGCACTTTTCTTGAACTTTTTCAGGTCCCGGGAGCTCCAATCTTCCTCAAAATTTGCAGGGAGCTAGAGGGGGGTGTGGGGGAGATGGCCGGCCAAGTGGTGGTCCTAGGGAGGCCACCGGCCATGCTTCAAAAAGCAAATGGCCGGCCAGCCAGGAAAGGTGGCCGGCCGGCCACTGCCCAAAAGGGGGCATTTTGGTCTTTTTCTCATTTCTATATATACACTCATCCATTCCATCCGAAATCACTCCCCCAGGTGTGAAATTCTCTCCTCTTGCTTCCCAAACCATTTTTTCTTTCAGATCTGCACTTTATACGCGCTTTTCGGCCTTTTCTGCAAGTTGTTTTCGCGAAATCCTTCAGATTTAAGCACTTTGAGGCGACTAAATTTTGATTTCGGAGCTTCTCTTCTCATTTTCACCACTTGAGGTAAGTTTGTCTCAATATTTGGAAGATTTTCTCGGGAGTTGACTTTTGTTGACTTTTTCATTTCCCGGGAGTTGACTTTTGTTGACTTTTTCCAATTTTGGCTCATTTTGCTCATTTTTGCTCCTTTTTGCAGATTTCTCGAAATGGCAGGCAATTTCCCTCACGGCGGAGGTCCTCCAGGCGCCGGAGATGATTTTGATATTATGGCACTCCCCCCGAGGGTCCGTCCTTTTGTCCCTGAGAGATATGCCCCGGCAGTGCACATCCTTCCGCGAGCGGTTTTCCGTCATTTCACTGACTTCAATGATCGGGTACCCGGAGACTTGCTTCTGCGAGAGCCGGAGCAGCACCTCTCTTCCGAGGCACGAGAGGTATTTTACTTCATTTTCTGCATTTTCCGTGCGCTTTGTAGCTTTGCCATGCTTAAACACACAGTTGTAGCTTATGACATAGTGCTTTGTTTGCATTCTGAATATGCGACTTAAACACTTGAATTTCTGAACATTAGGCTCACTGATTGATTGTGAATGCACGGTACACATTAGTTAAGCATTGAACCACGGTTCAAACACTGATTTGTCGAACACACAGCCCGAATTCGAAGGTGAACACACGGCGCACACTGACTACGAGTAGAACACACAGTCCCAAACTCTGATTTTCTGAACACACAGTCCAAGTTGATGGTGAACACACAGCCCACACTGATTACGAGTAGAACACACAGTCCCAGATATAAATTAAAGTGAACACGCAGCCCACTGATAAATGATTTGAACACGCAGCCCAAAACACTGATTTACTGAACACGCAGCCCAGATAGAAATAAAGCGAACATGCAGCCCACTGATTAAATGATTTGAACACGCAGCCCAAAACACTGATTTAATGAACACGCAGCCCAGGTAGAAATAAAGTGAACACGCAGCCCACTGATTAGGATTTTGAACACGCAGCCCAGATAGAAATAAAGTGAACACGCAGCCCACTGATAAAATGATTTGAACACGCAGCCCAAAACACTGATTTACTGAACACGCAGCCCAGGTAGAAATAAAGTGAACACGCAGCCCACTGATTAGGATTTTGAACACGCAGCCCAAAACACTGATTTATTGAACACGCAGCCCAGGTAGAAATAAAGTGAACACGCAGCCCACTGATTAGGATTTTGAACACGCAGCCCAAAACACTGATTTACTGAACACGCAGCCCAGGTAGAAATAAAGTGAACACGCAGCCCACTGATTAAATGATTTGAACACGCAGCCCAAAACACTGATTTACTGAACACGCAGCCCAGGTAGAAATAAAGTGAACACGCAGCCCACTGATTAGGATTTTGAACACGCAGCCCAAAACACTGATTTACTGAACACGCAGCCCAGATAGAAATAAAGTGAACACGCAGCCCACTGATTAGGATTTTGAACACGCAGCCCAAAACACTGATTTACTGAACACGCAGCCCAGGTAGAAATAAAGTGAACACGCAGCCCACTGATTAGGATTTTGAACACGCAGCCCAAAACACTGATTTACTGAACACGCAGCCCGGATAGAAATAAAGTGAACACGCAGCCCACTGATTAGGATTTTGAACACGCAGCCCAAAACACTGATTTACTGAACACGCAGCCCACTGATTAAATGATTTGAACACGCAGCCCAAAACACTGATTTACTGAACATGCAGCCCAGGTAGAAATAAAGTGAACACGCAGCCCAAAACACTGATTTACTGAACACGCAGCCCAGGTAGAAATAAAGTGAACACGCAGCCCACTGATTAAATGATTTGAACACGCAGCCCAAAACACTGATTTACTGAACACGCAGCCCAGGTAGAAATAAAGTGAACACGCAGCCCACTGATTAAATGATTTGAACACGCAGCCCAAAACACTGATTTACTGAACACGCAGCCCAGATTTGTTTCGTTTGCACACACAGTTATTTCATTTCATTTGCCCAGCTCATTCATTTCATTTGCACACAGCTCATTCATTCATTTGCACACAGCTCATTCATTTCATTTGCACACAGCTCTTCATTTCATTTGCATATTCATTTCATTTGCACACAGCTATTCATTTATTTGCACACAGCTTTCATTCATTGTGTACTGAACACATGTATTCATTCTGAATGCAGGTTGGCTCTCGCCGTACGAGGATATGGCTCCACTGCCGCGAGAGAGTGGTACGCCGAGCTCCCGGAGGCTGTCCGGGATTTGGTTGACGCAGCAGGGTTCGGAGCATTCTGCATGGGATTATCACACTGTCCTGCCAGCAGGACACTATTAGCTGCTCTGGTGGAGAGATGGTGGGACACCACCAATTCTTTCCATTTTTCTGCCACCGGGGATATGACCATGACCCCGCTGGATTTTGCCGTACTCACCGGCCTAGACACAGGCGGTTGGCCCATACCTTATGACGAGGATATGGGTGAGTGGGAGGCCGCATGGATACATCTGTTGGGGGCTCGCCCACCTGTAGACAGAGCTTCCGGGAGAGTCCGGTACACCTGGTTCTCTTCCCGTTTTCGGAGGCCAGAGATGGAGCCTGAGTCTCCTGAGGAGATTGAGCAGTACACCGAGGTTTCCTCATGTTCCTCTTTGGCACCACTTTGTTTGCTGATAGGGGGAACACTGTTGGATTGTATCTTCTGAGTGCCCTAGTGGACCTATCACAGGTCATCGGTATGACTGGGGTGGCGCTGGCCTGGCTACCCTCTATGCTATATGAGTGCGCCTCTCGCGGGCGGGGAGACTTACTCGGCGGCTACTGGAGAGCCTGGGAGGTACGTTCTGTCCTCTTGATTTACATTTCTGCTCCTCATTACTTGTTCATTGCACACACGGCGCACTTTACATCTGTATTCTGCCTTTAGCACTTTGTATTCACATTCCGCACTGCTTTTCTCAGCTATGGGTGTACGTGTATTTTCCCGCATTAGCCCCGGAGATGGAGGTGGCAGGGTTTCTTATGACTCCGTTTTCACTGGTATTCGAGGGCGAGCACCGACCGAGACCTCGAGAGACTCTCTTCTACCTGCGACAGTATTTTGATACTGTGCGGACGACAGAGGTATTTCAGAACTCTCAGTTCCTTTCATTTTCATCTTTGATCTGCCCTGTATATTCCTGATTTCTGATTGATTTATGCACTGGTTATCCGCAGATTACTTGGCAGCCCTGGGCGGTCTTAGGTGATGGTCTCCGATATCAGTATCCCGGAGGATCGAGTAATTCCCAGTATAGGTTCCTGCTCGAAGGACCGTCGGTAGGGCATGGTTCCTGGGGGAACGCTTTCTGCGCCAGGTGTGGGGGTACGATTCTCAGGACCCTCCTGCTGTACCTCCAGCCACTATGCGGACTGCGGATAGACTCTCTACCCAGGAGGTCACTAGTGCTGCAGGGCACCGATGCTTTGTTACATCTCATGGAGGGGGACTACGCCACCTATCGTCGTATATATCTGATGCCCCCTTGACGGGAGTGCGTGCTCCGACACTGAGGCCTACTGATGTACCATCTTCGATCGTGCCCGTGCTACGGATATCCCTTCCTCTAGCAGGGCTGGTGCATCTAGGGGTAGAGGTAGTTCTATTCCTCCGATCCCTCCGTCTCTTCATCATCATGCTGGTGGCCAGACATGCCGACCGAGTTGACGAGTTGGCGGTTCGGGACTCCTTACCAGGTCTCGCTAGAGCCTCCTCTTCCTGACCACAGATATGTCAGAGACCCTGATTCACCCCCGGTATGTTTTTCAGCTTTGATTTATCAGTCAGATATTTGGACATTCATTCCTTTACTGATAGTTTTGCATTTGTGTTTGCAGCCTCCAGTTGAGTACACGGACGAGCTGCTCGGGATGCTGGCCACATTCGAGGGCATGATCCTACGGAGGGAGGCACAGCTAGCCATCATGGGCGTGCAGGTACTGTCCATCTTTCCCGTATTTAGCATATTCTGATAACATACTGGTTTTGAACATTCTGCTGTATTGATAGTCTGTGTAGAGCACATCTGACACACACCCACTCACATATTGTACTTGCATCTGCTTTTCATATTTGAACTGATGTATTGAACTCTTCACTTTCAGATGCCTCCTGTATGCTCCGTCGCAGGCCAGGCCACCCGGGCCTTCTCAGAGAGGTCGAGGTGCTGGGCCATCTGGGCCCTTTCGAGGAGCTGGGCCATCCAGGCCTTCTCAGGGAGCAGGGCCATCTAGGCCTGTCCGAGGAGCTCGAGGAGCAGGGTCGTCTCGCAGACGCAGGGCACCCATTATTGAGGAGGAGGAGGAGGAGGTCGCAGACCGCGAGTCAGAGACATCTGCTGGGGAGGGAGGCTCCGGTCTTGGTTCCGGGAGTGGAGACGAGGCTGAGGGGGATCCGGAGGATGACAGCTCTGACCCGGATGGTGATGATGGTGCAGAGGTTGTCCCGCAGAAGAGGATGAGGGCCTCCTCATTCCCGTTCCCGAGGATATTGATGCTATTTCCTGCTTTATTTTACTTTTTGCTAGTAGTTTGTAGCACTTTGCACATTGTTAGGCAGTTTTATTTCCTGTAAAACTTGTACCTTTATTTTGTTGAAAACATGATGGAATGAAACAGCTTTTGAAAAGATGTTTGTATTTGAAATTCTTAGCATCGCATCGCATCACATTTTGCACAAAAATGGAATTGAATGGAATGTGCCTTGTGTATTTACCAGGTCAGGTAATGAACCGACGCAACAAATCAAACAACTCGACTCACTAAGAAATAACAGAATCTTAGCAAGTTTACAACTCGATAAGCAAAGTACAACAATGTTAACGACTCGATAAACAAGACTTAACAAAATTGCGTAAACAAAAGGTAATAACTCAAAACACAAAATGCGACAGCTCGACAAAACTTACAACTCGATAAACAAAGCAACAACTCGATAAGCAAAATACAACAAAGCGTACTTCGGACGGACGATCTGGATGATGGAACGCATCCGAAACTGAGAGAAATGGAGGCCTTCGACATCCCCGATGCGTAGAAATGCCTCAAACTTCCTTCCGGAGGGCAAAACAGGACCAATGCATGGGCCACATTTTGCATCTGGGGATGAAAGGTGGCCGGCCTACTAGAATAGTGGCCGGCCGGCCACCTCCCCGAGCTCCAGAATTTGACACGTGTCCTTTGAATAGTGTTTCACCCTTATAAAAGCCCCACCTTGGAACTTATTCATTTCATCACTGTTTCTCACAAAAATGGAGGCATTTCTCGCAGAAAATCTCACATCTTGGATCTCTTCTCTAGACGGCTCGGAAAAGTTGAACTTCCGGGGTTTCGGCTTGAATGCACTATTCACGCTGCGCCGGACTCCGCTACATCTTCCTTTCCTCTATGCCGCGGCAAGGTTTTGGAACCCGGTGACGCACGTCTTCAGCTTCGGAGGGCAAGAGGTATGTCCCACTTTTGAAGATTTTCAAGTTTTGATAGAATCCGAGCGAGGTGAGGAAATCTTGCCTCAACTCAATTTTGGCATGCCCAAACCCTAGGGCGGATGTGCGGACTCAACGCGCATGATGCTCGATCCCTGATTTGTAACGGAATGTTGGATATCCCAAGCCTGATTTACCGGTTCTCCGATGCTGGTGACCGCGGCGACCATCATTGGCAAGGCTTCCGGCAACACGCCCTGTTTATGCATGTTATCTCATTTTCTGTTTGTCTCGAGCTTTGGAGGATCCAGCGCCGTCTGATTGAAGTGGCCCAAGGCTTGAGAGAAGGAAGGAGTTGCATCGCCATGACTTGGCGAGACACTGATGGGCTTGGATGCTTTCTACGCCGAGACAACCTAGATTTGCAGGGAGTCCACTACTGCTGCAGGTAATGTTTCCCACCCAAGCTCACATATGTATTTGCTCACATCACTCGGCCCTCAGGCTCGGTTTTTCTCACAAAACCCATCTTACTTTTCTCTCATCGTACATCTCTCTATTCTTTATTCTCTCATTTTTCATCCCTCCCCAGATATGGTTGATGGATAAATTGCAAGTTGTGGACTCTTGCCCTGCTTACTCAGCCCGCGGCTACTTCTTTCGACAACGCCTAGTCGACGCCCTTGATGAGGGATGGTGGTTTGAATGGATGTGCAATTTGTCGCAGATCGCATTGCGTGGCGCTGCCCTTGGCTCAATCTCCCGGCGATGAGCTACAGCATGTCTCGACAGGTTGGGATTCGATTGATCGGCTTGACTCACTGCGTATTCTATTTCCCATTCCGTATTCTGCGCCAGTTTGGCCATGATCAGACTTGCCCACCAGAGGGGATAGAGTATCCGGCTACATTTCCAGTTCGAGGCGCACAGCTGGCTCGGCAGGCCGCAGCATGGGGAATAGAGAGCTCCTGGCCCCTGCTCCCACTTTTAGTTGCACTTTGTCTGATGAGTGCTGGGATTGGCTCAACGAAGAAGCACAGGTTGGGCCTAGGTTGGCATCAGAGGCTTCAACTAGCTCTGGCAGGGGGCGCAGGGACACCTGACTTGACTATGCCCCGGATTTATTGCTTTACTAGTACTTTCAAGTTTTCTTCCTGAGTGTAATAAAAAGCAACTTCAATTGTATGCAAGAGCAAGAGAACTCTGTTTTGAAATCAATGAAATTGAAGGTTGTGGTACTGAAAATTCTCCGCTTTGGTCCAAAAATGGTCTTAGTTGTAAAAAGATTAATTTGAACAAAGTCAACTTTTATTAAAACTTTTCAAAACTATTTTCGATATGGATCAGAACTGGACACGCCTGAGATCTGTCACTGAGATGCACAACCCCGGATCCTAGCAACTGGAAAGTTGCCCCTAGTTTGAAGGTACCGCAGCACTTCATTGCAACGGAAAGTTGCCCCTAGTCTGAATAGCACTGTACCGGAGATCACGATAAATGCTGATGAATAGAGATGACTGAGATGATCAAATGGACAAAGTTGATCGGGGAAAAGATTGTGGCTGAACTTCAAGATGAAGTTGCCTACGTATCCCAAAGATGGGAATCAAGCCTTACGTAGTTCAGGCTAGGTTCGCTCGGGTATTTTCACTCTCCTTTTGCGCTCTAACTTTTGCCAAGGCCGCCCTTTGCGGGTTTTCAACCTTGCGAGCTCAGTTTTTATAATTTCAAATTTTCTGTGCTCTGAGTTTTGCCTAGGTCGCCCTTTCGGGTTTTCGGCCTAGCGAGCCTCTCAGGGTAGTATTTCTTCAACTTGTCCATGTTGATCGGTTGGGAAAACTCTAAGCCATCTAGATCCATCAGAACCACAGCTCCACCAGACCAGATTGACTTGATGATGTAGGGACCAGTCCAATTAGGTCTGAACTTGCCCCTTGGGTCGTGGATGGGAGCTCGGTTGTCTTTGAGCACCAAATCTCCTTCCTTCAAATTCCTGGACTTAACCTTCTTGTTAAAAGCCCGGGCGATTCTACGTTGATAACTTTGGACGTGGTACAGTGCTTTCAACCTTCTTTCATCGAAGAGCATGAGTTCCTCAAATCTGCTTGTTGCCAGTCTGCCTCGGCTATTTGACACTCGGCCAATACTCGTAATGACGGAACCTCAATCTCAATAGGTAGAACGGCCTCCATCCCATAAACCAACGAGTACGGAGTCGCCCCAGTAGAAGTTCTGATTGAAGTCCTGTAGCCCCACAGAGCAAACGGCAGCTTATCTGGCCAGTCCCGGTAGGTTTCCACCATCTTCTGCAGTATGCGCTTGATATTCTTGTTGGCGGCCTCAACTGCTCCATTGGTTTGCGGCCGATAGGTAGATGACTTATGAAAAGCCACATTGTATTTCTCCAACAAATCAATCACCTCCTTCTTGAAGTGGGAACCATTGTCTGAAATTATTTCGTTTGGGACCCCATAGCGACAGATGATGTTGTTTCTGATAAACTTTGCGACGTGCGAAGCCTTCAACACCGCATAAGATTGGGCCTCAACCCACTTTGTGAAATAATCTATCGCTACCAAGATGAACTCATGCCCATTCGACCCCTTCGGCGTAACTGCTCCGATTACATCAATTCCCCAGACTGAAAACGGCCATGGCGAAGTCATGTTGTACAGCTTTGTTGGCGGGATGTTCATACGATTTGCATGAATCTGACATTTGTGGCATCGCCGGACGAAACTAATACAATCCTCCTCCATGGTGGACCAGTAATAACCCTGTCTGGGATCTTCCGTGCCAACATTACCCCATTCATGTGTGCACCACATTCTCCCCGTGGATGGCTTCCATCAGACGCTTTGACTCTTCGGCATCAACGCACAGTTTATGCATTCCCAGATGCCCTTTTATACAGTTTACCCCCGCAGATGATGAACTGAACTGCCATTCTTCTGATTGCTCTTTTGTCTTTGGCATTTACCCCTGGCGGGTATGCTTTTTCTCCAAGAAATTCCAGATGTCGTAATACCAGGGGTGTTCGTCCTGAACTTCATCTATGGCTGCAATCGACTCATAGGCAGGTGCGAATTTCTGGTCAATGATGACTGGACGCATCGGACTCCACACGGGATGTCTATCATAGAAGATAGAGTTGCTAAAGAATCTGCGAACCTGTTGTTCTCTCTTAGTAGATGAGTAAAACTTAGCTTCTCAAACCGAGGAATCAGCAAATCCAAGGTTTGGTGATACATCATCATCTTTTCCTCTTTTACTTTCCAGTCTCCTTTAGCTTGAGACACAACAAGGTTCGAGTCCCCAATGACGTCCAACCGTCTTGCCCCTAGTTCCAGGGCTGCTTCTAGACCAGCGATGCACGCCTCGTATTCTGCTTCGTTGTTCGAGACTTTGAATCGGAGTTTGAAGGCTAGAGGGATACGGGAATTGTCGGGTGCTATCAGCAACACTCCTATCCCATACCCATGTTGATTTGACGCTCCGTCAAAGTACATCGTCCAAGTTTCATCGTCGATGTGCAGAATTGATTCATCCGGGAACAGGTACTCAACTGCTTCATCCCCCTCAACCGGGTGGTCGGCAAGGAACTCTGCCACTGCTCTTCCTTTCACTGACTTGCGTGTCACGTACGTGAGATCAAATTCGGAGAGCAACAGCAACCAACGAGCTAGCCTACCCGTAAGCGCTGGTTTCTCGAAGAGATATTTGATGGGATCAAGTCGTGAAACCAACATTACAGAGTGAGCTAACAGGTAGTGCCGCAGCTTCCTGGTAGCCCATACCAAAGCTAAGCAAGCCTTTTCCAGCGGTGTATATCGGGTCTCATACTCCAGCATCTTCTTGCTGAGATAGTAGATGGCTCTCTCCACCTTGTCTTCTGATTCTTGTGCAAGCATGCAGCCCATTGTAGTTTCAGTTACTGACAGATACAAAATCAACGGTTTCCCTGGTTCTGGCGGTGACAACACGGGCGGGTTCTGTAATATTCTTTAATCTGTTCAAATGCAGCTTGACATCGGCCGTCCCATTGGAACTTCTTTCCTTTCTTCAGGAGACCAAAAAGTGGTTCACAAGTCAAGGTTAATTTTGAGATAAACCGTCTTATGAATTGCACTTTACCCAGAAAGCCTCGCACCTCCTTTTCAGTCCTTGGTGGTGGCATTTCTAAGATGGCCTTGATTTTGGAAGGTCGACCTCGATGCCTTGTGTAATCAGAAACCCCAGCATTTTTCCCGCTGTAACACCGAATGTACATTTCTGAGGGTTTAGCCGCAACCGGAATTCCCTGATCCTTTGGAAAAACTTATGCAAGGCGGTGTAGTGGCCCTCTCTTTCCTTGGACTTGACAATCATGTCGTCCACATACACCTCAACCTCTTTGTGGATCATATCATGTAGTATTGTGGTCGCGGCCCGTTGATAAGTAGCTCCAGCGTTCTTCAACCCAAACGGCATTACCCGGTAGCAGTATGTCCCCCACGGGGTGGTGAATGCAGTCTTTTCCCGGTCTTCTGGTGCCATCACTATCTGGTTGTATCCTGAGAAGCCATCCATGAATGAGAGCAATGCATGCCCTGCTGTGAAGTCTACCAACTCATCGATGTGGTAAGGGGAAAGTCGTCCTTCGGACTAGCTTGTTCAAATCCCTGAAGTCTACACACACCCGGATCCTGCCATCTTTCTTCGGCACCGGAACAATGTTGGCCAACCAAGTCGGATATTCAGATACCAGCAGGAAGCCTGCGTCGATTTGCTTGGTGACCTCTTCCTTAATCTTAAGAGCCCAATCCGGGCGGATCCTTCTGAGTTTCTGCTTGACAGGTCGGGCCTCGGGGTCAAGGGGGATCCGATGCTGTACAATCTCAGGATCGATTCCAGGCATGTCTTCGTAGGACCACGCGAAAACATCTTTGAAATCTTTTAATAAAGCGACTAAGCGCTCGCGTTCCTCCGAAGACAACGTGGACCCGATCTGGACCAGCCGCGGGTCCTCCTCAGTACCAATGTTCACGGTAGTGATTTCATCCATTAATGGCTTAACAAATCTCTCTTGCTCTTGCTCAATTAAACGTTGTAAAACCGGAGGAACTTCGTCCTCGTCGTTTTCATCAAAGTTTTGAAAGTCTGAATTAATACAATAAATCAAGGGCACAGAGAAATACTCGGAAACCACATTCACCTCATTCTCATTAAGTTCATCCAAATCGTCCAATTCTTCTGTTACAACAGACTCAAAAGAAAAGGAAAAAGACGACCTAGACAGGACTGTGGCATCCGGGTTAACATCCCCAGGAGTACCAGACTCAGACTCAGTCGAGCTGGAACCTGATTCCGACTCACAGACTCGGTGGAATCAGATTCCGGCTCACTACCTGACCCGGTGCTGCTGGACAAAAATCCCTCCTCGTACTGCCAAGTGAGAGAGGGTGCGATTGATGCATCCAAGATAGCTGCTGGTGGCTCGCAGCCGTTTCATCCCCAATCATGGAAACCACGAAGTTATCCCCCAAGCACTCTTGGTCGATCGGAGGATCAGAGAGGAGACATGCCAGTGCTACCCCCATTTCAAATTCTGTGCCCTCAGGATCCCCTGCTTTACTGCTCAGCCTCAGTTGTGGGTCTGTCTGCTCTGTGGCAACGTCATCCCCGGATAGTTGTAAATCAAAGAAGATTCGAAGCCTGGACGCGCTTCTTCTCCGCGTTTATCCACGGCTCTGGGAAGCCGCAAAATGGAAAATTCCCCCTCCCGGACGAAGCGTCCGTTCAGGGTACCCTGAATGGGCCTGTGTATTAGGTCAAAAGGCTTCCCAGCCTGCTTCGCTCTGGCTCTGCCGGCCATTTCCTTTCCTTTCCTCACCCAGTCTCTTTGGTGGGCAGATAACCCAGTCCAAAGGTATGCGGTTGTGTGGCACTTCGGCCAACGCTGCGACTCCTTTCCTGCCGCTCCTTCCTAATCCCATCCCGGGAATATGTTGTAGCTTGTTCATGAGGTAGACGGATTGAGCACTAACGTACACACCTTCATTCACAGCCATAATATTCTGTACTACCCGGGCCTCAGCCAAAGTGAATCCTGATAAGAATACATCTTCTGTGCCATGCTCAATTTCCAGGACCGGCGTAGATACCTCCGGAGGCGGATGGATTGATGAGTTCCCGAATACAGTGGCTACTCCCTTTCCATAGGGGTATTTCACCATCTGATGTAGAGTGGAAGAGACTGCCTTTACTTGGTGCAGCCACGGCCGCCCCAAGAGTAAGTTGAAGGTTGCGGGAACGTCCAAGACATGAAATTCGATGTCGTGTTGTCCTGGACCAACCTTGGTTTGAATCTTGACAATCCCCATCACTTCCCTACTCGTATTATCGTAAGCTTTGATCACCTGAGTTGTTGGTGTGAAGTCCGCGGGCTTCAACCCAACTGCATATGCTGTTCTGACTGGGCAGACATTGATGGCGGACCCGGTATCAACAAGTACCACCGGTATCCATTTATCTCTACACTCCACGGAGACGTAGAGAGGTTTGTTATGGTTTGTGCCCTCAGGCGGTAACTCCTTGTCTGAAAAGGTTAATGCCGGGGAACCTCCTCCCGGAAAAACCAGCCCAACCAGCTGCTCTGGTGTAGTGTCTATGAGAGTTTGGCCTTGTCCATGGCAGATAGGACGGCCTGTCTGTGCACCCTTGATGCCATAAGCAGTCCCCAGATGGAGATGTCTGCTTGTATCTTCTTCAATTGCTTGAGCACAGCTTCTTCTTCAATCTGTTTCTCTCTCTGTTTCTCAGCTTCTTTGTCTTTCCAGATGCCTCAGGTTGGTCCAAGTGTTGGGGCTTGAAATACCGCCCACTTCTGGTCATATGAGCGATCTCGTCAATATACCAGGTATCATCTGGTTGGTTACCTCCCCAGTCTTCATCTGTGTGGGCAAGACATAAGTCATCGTCTTCCCACCACATTCCGTCGGCAGCCGACAGACATCTGTCCGGCTCCGGTATGATCGTGCTCGCAGCACCTTCAGTCTTTATGCCCAGCATTTTCTGTTCTGTGCACACAGCACTTTCGACCCCCACATGGGCCTTAGCTTTTCTAATTCTCTCGGAATCGTCAAACCTTTGTTGTTCCAACTGCGTCAGTACAGCTGGTTGTTCAATATTCCCTGTATTTACGATCCCCAAATTCTGAGCGAAATTCTTAACGCCGGCGCTCTCCGGCGGTGGATTCTGACCCTCGGCCCTTCCGGCCATCATGATACTCTCGCCCCTGCCGGGCCCTGTTCTGATTGAAATTGCAACGTCTGGCTGATCATCTAACCACCCGACAACTTCTGCCGACTCCTCATAGTCGAACCAGTTGATTGCAGCATCCCTGATTCTTGGTCGTTGAAGAACTGGA
>JAPPVO010000002.1:218019845-218021866 GCA_030407325.1 Camellia japonica | reverse complement strand
AAGATAAAAGAGAGAAAGAAAGACTTTTTTGAATCCTTTTTCCTTTACGTGTAATGTAACATAGTAATTATCTTTTTTTTATTGGGAGAGGGTGGCTGAGTGGACTAAAGCGGCGGATTGCTAATCCGTTGTACGAGTTTTTGTACCGAGGGTTCGAATCCCTCTCTTTCCGTTTCCCTTGATGACTTGATATTTGATTTATCTTTCAAATTGTTCAAATCCCTTTTCCTTTTTCGTAGTTAAACGTGTGAAATAGATAAAACCCTAAGAAAATTTGAAAATCAAGCAAGGAAAGCGAAAATCCTTTTTTTTTTTATTCTTCACGTCCAGGATTACGTCCTGGATCATTAGATAGGAATCCGAAGATGAAGAGAGAAACAAAGAATATAACTACTGTGTAAACGAAAAGTTTGAGAGTAAGCATTACACAATCTCCAAATTTTTTGGAAAAAAAAAAGAGAATAGATCGTCTATTTTTATACCACATATTCTCTTTTGACACCAAGAAATGAAGTGCTTTCTAGAAATAGAAAATAATTTTCAGAAATTTAAATTCATTTGTCATAAGAGTCTTTCATTAGTAAAATTTTCTTTCATACCCAGAATTAGATATTCTGGAGGACCTTATTAGATTAGGGTTAGTGTCTTTCATTGGAAAAGAAAAAGAGTCAGAATGGGGAAATGGGGTGATTCAGATTTATCGCATCTATCCAAGAGTTTCAATGTTTGAATTGAGAGTTCATATTGTAAGACTTATCTGATCTTATCAATTGTTAGAATTTCTGGAAAAAATCATGAATTTTCTAGGATAGTATTAAAGATCTCATCGAAAACTTACGGCAGCTTGCCAAACAAAGGCTAAGAGAAAAAAAGCACAGGTATGACTGGCATAACATCGACAATTGGATTCAAAAAAGCATAGGCCTCGGGCAATTTGGCGAAGAAAAAACTACTCGAATAAAGGGCAGAATTAATACAGATACAGATCAAACTAAAGATATTAAGCATAACAGACATTTTGTTCTTGGAGATAATTGCATTTTGATTGAGTTTTTGATATAAGTAAAAACGAAGAAAGTAAGGTAGACAAAAAATTCTTCTTTTTCTTTGAATTCACCCAATCAAAAATCCTCCCATTCTCAAAGGAGAATAGAATAAATTATACTTTCATACAATATCTTAATTGAATTATATGTAATGATCAATAAATTGAATTTAATTCTATATCTATACGTGTCAAAATCCTAGCAACAATCTAATCTATTCTTAGATATTTGGACTTGAATTGACGACCAACCAATACCAACATTATTCTTTATTAGCGCCGAATAGAAATGAAAATGGGGCGTGGCCAAGTGGTAAGGCAACGGGTTTTGGTCCCGTTATTCGGAGGTTCGAATCCTTCCGTCCCAGAGCATATTCCATTCTATTAGAATAAAGATTCTTTTTTGAACAACTTTCTTTTTAAATTTTAAAGGTCTAATATTGGATAGAATGTGATTCTTCTTTCTGCTTTTTAATGATTCTTCTCTGAATCATATCTTTCTTTCACAAACTTGAATTGAATCGAGTTCAAATGACACACAGATTTAACTGAATCTATTTGTAATCCAGATAAGATAGGAACATAGAGCACAAGGATTTGAATTCAAAAATAATTGGGCGGGCTTTTCATCATATGTTTATTCTCTTCATATTTATATTGAGGGAAGTTAGTTACTTAGAAAAACCTTCCGTCCCATATTGAATTTTCAACGATGCATTTTTAATCGAAATGCGAAAGAACCTATATTTCCTATCTCTTATTCCCTATTCTTTAAATGAAGTAGTCCAATTATTAATTCTCTGTGGATCTCTGAATTTCTAACCAAGAGGGAGTTCTTGGTACTATAATTGAATTCTATTAAGGGGATTCAATCTCTTTCTTAAGACTGGGTTAGGGTAAAAAGAGGAGCAAAGACTTAATCTATACTTGTTTGGCTTTATCTGTCCGAATCTTATTAATAAACAATCAAGTTACA
>JAPPVO010000002.1:217982345-217984845 GCA_030407325.1 Camellia japonica | reverse complement strand
AGAAACTCGAAAAAAAAATTGGAAAATTGAAAAAAAAGTATTTTATATTTCTAAAAGTTTTAAAAGAAAGAACAAAATTTCTAAATATCTCAAAAAAAACAAAAAAATGGATTATCAAGGGCATTCCGTTTTTAAAAAAAATAAAAAAAGAACTCTCAAAAGTAAATCCAATTCTATTATTTAGATTGAGAGAAATATATAAATCAAGCGAAACTAAAAAAAAAAAAGAAAAAGATTCTATAACCCGCAATCATATAATTCATAAATCCTTTAGTCGAATTCAATCTACATATTGGACAAATTTTTTACTGACAGAAAAAAAAATGAAAGATCTGACTGATAGAACAAGCACAATCAGAAATCAAATAAAAAGAATTACAAAAAATAAAAAAAAAGTGACTCCAGAAATAAATGATAGTCCTAATAAAACAAGTTATAATGCTAAAAGATTCGAATCACCAAATTGGCAAATATTAAAAAGAAGAAATACTCGATTAATCCATAAATTACATTATTTTATAAAATTTTTCACTGAAAGGATATACGCAGATATCCTTCTATCTATTATTAATATTCCCAGAATTAATATACAACTTTTTGTTGAATCAACAAAAAAAATGATTGATAAATCCATTTACAATAATAAAAAAAATAAAAAAAGAATTAATAAAACAAATCAAAATAAAATTCATTTTATTTCGACTATAAAAAAGTCACTTTATAATATTAGTAATAAGAATTCACAGAATTTTTTTGACTTATCCTCCTTGTCACAAGCATATGTATTTTACAAAATATCACAAACACAAGTTCTTAACTTGTATAAGTTAAGATCTATTCTTCAATATCACGGAACGTCTTTTTTTCTTAAGACTTCAATAAAAAATGATTTTGGAAAACAAGGAATAATTCATTATGAATTAAGACATAAGAAACTTCGGAATTCTGGAATAAATCAATGGAAAAACTGGTTAAGAGGTCATTATCAATACCATTTATCTCAGATTAGATGGTCTAGATTAATAGCAGCAAAATGGAAAAATAGAATCAATAAATGTCGTACAATTCAAAATCAAGATTTAAACAAAGAGAATTCATATGAAAAAGACCTATTAATTCATTACAAAAAACAAAACGATTACGAAGTATATTCATTACCAAATCAAAATGAGAATTTTCAAAAATACTATAGATATAATCTTTTATCTTATAGATCTATTAATTATGAAAATAAGAGGGACCCATATATTTATGGATCACCATTCCAAGTAAATAAGAATCGAGAGAGTTTTTATAATTACAACACACATAAACATAAGGGCAAATTTTTTGATATACTAGGGGATATCCCTATCAAAAATTATTTAGGAAAAAGTGATATTATGTATATGGAAAAAAATCTGGATCGAAAATATTTTGATTGGAAAATTCTCCATTTTTGTCTTAAAAAGAAAATCGATATTGAGGCCTGGATCAAGATCGATACCAACAAGAATAAAAATACTAAAACCGGGACTAATAATTATCAAATAATTGATAAAATTGATAAAAAAGATCTTTTTTATCTTACGATTCCTCAGGATCAAGAAATCAATTCACCCAATCAAAAAAAAATATTTTTTGATTGGATGGGAATGAATGAAGAAATACTAAGTCGTCCTATATCGAATCTGAAACTTTGGTTCTTCCCAGAATTTGTACTACTTTATAATGCATATAAAATTAAACCGTGGTTTATACCAAGCAAATTACTTTTTTTTAATATAAATGAAAATGGTAGTGAAAATAAAAACATCAATAGAAAGCAAAAGGGGGTTATACCCTCGAATGAAAAAAAAAAAATGGAATTAAAGAATAAAAATAAAAAAGAAAAAGAATCTGCAGGCCAAAGAGATCTTAGATCAAATGCACAAAACCAAGTAAATCTTGTATCTGTTCCCTCAACCGAACAAAAAGATATTGAAGAAGATTATTCAGAATCAAACATGAAAAACCGTAAAAAGAAAAAACAATACAAGAGCAATACCGAAGCAGAACTAGATTTCTTCCTGAAAAAGTATTTACTTTTTCAATTGAGATGGGATAATGCTTTGAATCAAAGAATGATCAATAATATCAAAGTATATTGTCTCCTGCTTAGACTGAGAAATCCAAGAAAAATTACTATATCCTCTATTCAAAGGAGAGAAATTAATCTGGATATAATGCTGATTCAGAAGAATTTAACTCTTACAGAATTGATGAAAAGGGGGATATTAATTATCGAACCCCTTCGTCTGTCTGTAAAAAATGATGGACAGTTTATTATGTATCAAACCATAGGTATTTCATTAGTTCATACGAGTAGGCATCAAACTAATCAAAGATACCGAGAACAAAGATATGTTGATAAGAAGGATAAGGATTTTGATGAATCCATTTCAAGGCATCATCAAAGGATAACCGGAAATAGAAAAAAAAATCATTATGATTTGCTTGTTCCTGAAAATATTTTATCGTC
>JAPPVO010000002.1:217824845-217827345 GCA_030407325.1 Camellia japonica | reverse complement strand
ATCTATTATTAATATTCCCAGAATTAATATACAACTTTTTGTTGAATCAACAAAAAAAATGATTGATAAATCCATTTACAATAATAAAAAAAATAAAAAAAGAATTAATAAAACAAATCAAAATAAAATTCATTTTATTTCGACTATAAAAAAGTCACTTTATAATATTAGTAATAAGAATTCACAGAATTTTTTTGACTTATCCTCCTTGTCACAAGCATATGTATTTTACAAAATATCACAAACACAAGTTCTTAACTTGTATAAGTTAAGATCTATTCTTCAATATCACGGAACGTCTTTTTTTCTTAAGACTTCAATAAAAAATGATTTTGGAAAACAAGGAATAATTCATTATGAATTAAGACATAAGAAACTTCGGAATTCTGGAATAAATCAATGGAAAAACTGGTTAAGAGGTCATTATCAATACCATTTATCTCAGATTAGATGGTCTAGATTAATAGCAGCAAAATGGAAAAATAGAATCAATAAATGTCGTACAATTCAAAATCAAGATTTAAACAAAGAGAATTCATATGAAAAAGACCTATTAATTCATTACAAAAAACAAAACGATTACGAAGTATATTCATTACCAAATCAAAATGAGAATTTTCAAAAATACTATAGATATAATCTTTTATCTTATAGATCTATTAATTATGAAAATAAGAGGGACCCATATATTTATGGATCACCATTCCAAGTAAATAAGAATCGAGAGAGTTTTTATAATTACAACACACATAAACATAAGGGCAAATTTTTTGATATACTAGGGGATATCCCTATCAAAAATTATTTAGGAAAAAGTGATATTATGTATATGGAAAAAAATCTGGATCGAAAATATTTTGATTGGAAAATTCTCCATTTTTGTCTTAAAAAGAAAATCGATATTGAGGCCTGGATCAAGATCGATACCAACAAGAATAAAAATACTAAAACCGGGACTAATAATTATCAAATAATTGATAAAATTGATAAAAAAGATCTTTTTTATCTTACGATTCCTCAGGATCAAGAAATCAATTCACCCAATCAAAAAAAAATATTTTTTGATTGGATGGGAATGAATGAAGAAATACTAAGTCGTCCTATATCGAATCTGAAACTTTGGTTCTTCCCAGAATTTGTACTACTTTATAATGCATATAAAATTAAACCGTGGTTTATACCAAGCAAATTACTTTTTTTTAATATAAATGAAAATGGTAGTGAAAATAAAAACATCAATAGAAAGCAAAAGGGGGTTATACCCTCGAATGAAAAAAAAAAAATGGAATTAAAGAATAAAAATAAAAAAGAAAAAGAATCTGCAGGCCAAAGAGATCTTAGATCAAATGCACAAAACCAAGTAAATCTTGTATCTGTTCCCTCAACCGAACAAAAAGATATTGAAGAAGATTATTCAGAATCAAACATGAAAAACCGTAAAAAGAAAAAACAATACAAGAGCAATACCGAAGCAGAACTAGATTTCTTCCTGAAAAAGTATTTACTTTTTCAATTGAGATGGGATAATGCTTTGAATCAAAGAATGATCAATAATATCAAAGTATATTGTCTCCTGCTTAGACTGAGAAATCCAAGAAAAATTACTATATCCTCTATTCAAAGGAGAGAAATTAATCTGGATATAATGCTGATTCAGAAGAATTTAACTCTTACAGAATTGATGAAAAGGGGGATATTAATTATCGAACCCCTTCGTCTGTCTGTAAAAAATGATGGACAGTTTATTATGTATCAAACCATAGGTATTTCATTAGTTCATACGAGTAGGCATCAAACTAATCAAAGATACCGAGAACAAAGATATGTTGATAAGAAGGATAAGGATTTTGATGAATCCATTTCAAGGCATCATCAAAGGATAACCGGAAATAGAAAAAAAAATCATTATGATTTGCTTGTTCCTGAAAATATTTTATCGTCTAGATGTCGTAGAGAATTGAGAATTCTAATTTGTTTCAATTCAAAGACTAAGCATGATGTGAATAGAAATCCAATATTTTGCAATGGGAACAAGGTCAAAAATTGGAGTCGATTTTTTGATGAAAATAAAGATCTTGATAGAGATAAATTAATTAAATTCAAATTTTTTCTTTGGCCCAATTATCGATTAGAAGATTTAGCTTGTATGAATCGCTATTGGTTTGATACCAATAATGGCAGTCGTTTCAGCATGTTAAGGATACATATGTACCCACGATTGAAAATTCGTTGATGATACATTTTTCCTATCTATCCTGTACCATATCTGCTATATGAAAATAAACAGATGCACACATGACTTGTCTTCCATCTCATTCTAATATATGATACTAATTCAATAACGTATCAATTATATCTAGAAACAAATCAACAAAATTTTCTTAATTTTAAGATTAAAATTATTCTCTTTTGAAAATGCAAAAATTTACTATTCTTTTGTATCCCTATCCGAATCCTATTTTCAATTGGATTGATTAATTTTATGGGATAAAATTAGGAT